>JAQQSK010004914.1:0-22605 GCA_028658325.1 Potorous gilbertii
GGCTCTGTTCCCTCAGGTGTTTATGCAGAGACCTTCAGTAATGGAGCTCCTACTGAGCTCCTGCCTACTCTGGGAGCCTCTGGCCACCTGCTGCCTCTGCTGCTGCCTTCCGAGGGGGCCTTAGTTATGGAGACACCCCACTCCCCTCTCAGACAGCCCAGAGATCTCTCTCACTACCCTGTGCGCCTGTGGGTGGAGTGACCCCCGTGGCCACAAGAGATTCCATCCCTGAAGGCTGCTCGCATCTGTTCTTCCCAGGGCTGTGCGGCCAAGGTAGGGCTGAGTTCCGCTCTAGTCCTGTGCATGATGGACCTTTGGTGAGGGTTTTTCAGGTCTTTCTAGAACAGAAATCTCCTCCACTCTGTTGTTCTGTGGCTTCCACCGCTCCAGAATTTGTTAGGAGTTCTTCTTTACAGATATTTTATAGGCTGTGGTTTTGGAACTAACATAAGTGCGTCTTTCTACTCTGCCATCTTGGCTTCTCCCCTGTGATTTACATTGTTTAGAGGACTTTTGGTTGAGTAGAAAAGAAATAAGAAAAGTCTCTGCTAGAATATGTATGGGAATTGCTAAAAATCATTTTGGGTGGATATTACTTAAATCAGGATTAGCAGCTTGAGGATTACATGAATTGGCTGGAGTAATGGACTGTAGGTGAATAATCCCTATAGTTTTGTAAAAATGATAGAATTGTTCGAGTGGTTATTATTCCTTGTGAAACAATACCCCTTGGAAAAAATGATCCTCCTTTCAAAATAACTAGCAGAGAAACTGAAGAGCTGGGTTCTACTGATGAGATAAAATTGGGAGCTAAAATATGGGTAAAACAGAGGCCATTTGATGTTCCAAAAGCTGTGGAAATTATAGCACATGGGAACAATAATACTCTAACTGTTCTTCATTTAGAAGATGATCACCAAATTGTACCCTTAACTAGCATATTCGGCTTTGAATGAGGTTATGATAGAGGGTCACGAACACCAGAGATATAGCTGATCCTACTTACCCGGTTTCTTGTTATTGTCTCTTTGTTTCTTTTAGACTTTTTGTCTGTTAAATTTGTTTGCTAGATTTGTTTTCTGCAGGCTTAGTACCCTTCACCTGCAGATTCCTTATTGCTTAAGCCAAATGTCATTCCATGTCCACAACTATGCCGTGTCACCCCTGGACCTGGCATCAACCAAGCTCTAGATGCCAGCTAAAGAACTGACCTCTTGAATGGGACTCTTGGGGCACAGGCAGCTCTACATCCAATTTCAGTAGGAAGTAGCTATTGAAGAAGAGACCTTTGGCCCTTACCCCAAGATTTTAGGCCCCAATTGTTTGAGGGGGAATTATGGGGTACTTGTGCTTAAGCCCCACCATAAGATATTTTTTATGTGCTTTTTTTGTGAGATCGCTGTTATATTGCTGCTAAGTTATGCTGATACCAGTTGTCTAAGATAGTGTTTTATATGCTTATTTTCTGTTATCCCTGTTACAATTCTATTGATACCAGTTGTCCCACTGACCTATGTAATGAATATGAAAGATCTTTGGGTAAAGTGTAATGGTAATTTAAATGAGAAGATCTTTCCCATTCATTAATAGGCCCATATGACCTGGTTAAATATCATGGAAGTCTAAGTGACATGTTATAGGAAGAGCTTACTGAATGGGTGGAACAAGACTAGGAAAGCAGAACTAGGAGGAAGTTAGTGAGAGCAATTAGAGTGGAGGAGAGAACACAAAGGCAGGGACAGCTAGTCTTGTGAGTGTTTGTGGGAAGGCCCAAGTGGTGGGGGTGGGAGTGCAGAGGAAGGTTGGCAATGAGTTTGGCTCCGGAAGAGCTAATCTGTATTGACTTCTTGGTTGCTGTGACTGATTTGACTTTCTGGAGCCTGAATAAAAGTTTTTCTTCTACCTTCTCTATGGACAATCTGTTATATTTTGCAATTCAGAACTATGCCAGCATATTCAGTCACAATCAGTGCTGTGAATATTAGCTTGGTGATACAATCTCCACAACTGCTACTGTCCCCACACATATCCCAAACAATTTTGTATTACAATTTTAGCAGATATTTTGATATCTTGAGAGATAAATGGAAAGAGGGAAGGAACAAAGGAAAGAGAAAGAAAGGAAGGAAGGAAAAGGGGAAAGGAAAGAAAATGAAGTTAGGAAGGAGGGGAAGAAGGAAAAAGATAGAAAGACAGATTTGGACATATATGCATATGTATATATTTAATATATGTATGTTTTGTGTTTTTATTTGTATAACTATATATTATATTTCTTGGTCCATAAAATTTCTTGTTTCCTTGGAGGCAACTTGAATGTGTAAAAATGTGAGAATAAAGGGATAAATTATTATTCATGAACAATGAAATACTGTAATGTAATTTGCATTGATCATTGTACATGGAAATATTGAATAACTTTTATGAAATGATGTATAGTGAAAAAAGCAATACCAAAATACAGGTCAAGCTGTTTATGAAAACACAATAACAAACTTCAATGATAATGTAAAGAAAACAGATTCTGACAATGATTTAGATTAAAGGTCATCCTAGGGCCCTTACAGATTACTTTTATGATATAAATATGTTTCTGATACCTAAACCAGGAAGAGCCAAAACAGAGAAAGGTGTCGACTAATTTCCCTAATGAATATAGATGCAAAAATTTTAAATAAGATGTTAGCAAAAGTGATTATAGCAAATTATTATAAGAATAATACACTTTGATCAGGTAGGATTTATACTCTGAATGCAGGACCAGTTTAGTATTAAGAAAACAATCAGTATAATTGAGCGTATAAATACTAAAAGTAAAAGAAACCATATGATTATATCAACACATGCAGAAAAAGCTTTTGACAAAATGCAACACCCATTCCTACTGAAAACACTGGAGCATATAGGAATAAATGGAGTTTTCCTTAAAATAATAAGTTGTATCTGCTTGAAACCATTAGTAAGTATTATATGTAATGGATATAAGCTAGATGCATTTCCAATAAGATCAGAGGTGAAAGAAGGATGTCCATTATCACCACTGTTATTCGATATGGTCCTAGAAATATTAGCTTTACCAATAAGGAGAAAAAGAAATGAAAGACTTAGAATAGGCAAAAAAGAAACATCACCTTTTTCAGATGATAGATTGACATACTTAGAAAATCCTAGAGAATCAAGTAAAAAAACTACCTGAAACAGTAAACAACTTTAACAGATTTACAAGATACAAAATAAACCTGCATAAGTCATCTGCATTTCTGTGTATTACTAAGAAAGCCCAACAGCAAGAGATGGAATGAGAAATCCCATTTAAAGTCACCATAGATACTATGAAAAATTTGGGAGTTTACTTGCCAAAACAAACCCAGAGACTACATAAACACAATCACAAAACAACGTTTTGCACAAATATGATCAGATCTAAATAATTAGAAAAGCATCAATTTTTCATGGGTAGGCTGAGCTAATGTAATAAAAATGAAAATTCTATCTAAATTAATTTTCTTATTCAGGGCCACACCAATCAAAATACCAAAACAAAATTATTTTAAAGAACTAGAAGGGGCGAAGCCAAGATGGCCAACTAGAAAGAACTTACTCAGGGTCCTCCTCACAGCCCATAAAATACCTATAGAGAGGGACTCTCAACAAATTTTGGAGCAGCAGAAGTGGAGAACAACAGAGTGGAGGAGATTTCTGGCCCACCATGACCTGAAAGGCCCACAGAAACATCAGTTGCGCTAGATACAGACCCGAGCATGGAGCCCATCCCAGCCTTGGACAGGTGGCACAATGTGATGAGACTCTGGGAGGAGGACACCTCAGGGGCGGAATCTCCAGTCACAGTAGTGGGACCTCAGATTCCTTGTCCCACAGGTGCCAAAGGTCAGTGACAGGGTTTTATCAGCTGGCCAGGAAGGGAGAAGGACCTTCCCACAGCTCCGGTAGCAGGCAGCAGTTACACAGGCTGCACAGCAGCCCATAGTGAAGGTCCATTGTTGCAGTGTAAAAACCCCTGAGGGCATTGAAGACCTAAGTCTTACCTCAGCCCTGGGTGGAGGCCCTGGCTGAGCTGCTCTATGTCTGAAATTGAATGGTGGCTCTGATCATCCACCTTATCTGAAAATCAGCCTCCAGTGCTGACTTGGTGGAACTGGAAGACAGGTGGCTGTGGAGAGGTATCTGTTAAAATTCTGGGCATAAAAATCCCTCTCTGCATCCAGACCAGGACACACCTGATTGTGCCACCTGGGAGGAACTGAGATCTCACAGATTCCCAGAGTATGCCTTACTCTTGACAAAGGACCCAAAAGTCAAGTAACTGGTTGGGAAAATGCCAAAAAAAAGGAAAAAATAAGAACATAGAGGGTTACTTTCTTGGTGAATAGGTATCTCCTCCCATCCTTTCAGGTGAGGAAGAACAATGCTTACCATCAGGGAAAGATATAGAAGTCAAGGCTTCTCTATCCCAAACATCCAAAATAAATATTCCATGATCTCAGGATATGGAAAAGCTCAAAAAGGATTTTGAAAATCCAGTTAAAGAGGTGGAAGAAAAACTAGGAAGAGAAATGAGAGAGATGTAAGAAAAGCATGAAAGGCAAGTAAACATCTTGCTAAAGGAAACCCAAAGAAATGCTGAAGGAAATAATACCTTGAAAAATAGGCTAACTCAATTGGCAAAAGAGCTCCAAAAAGCCAATGAGGAGAAGAATGCTTTAAAAAGCAGAATTAACGAAATGGAAAAAGATGTCCAAAAGCTCACTGAAGAAAATAATTCTTTAAAAATTAGAATTGAACAGATGGAGGCTAATGATTTTATGAGAAACCAAGAAATAACAACACAAAACCAAAAGAATGAAAAAAAGAATGGAAGATAATGTGAAATATCTCATTGGAAAAACAACTGACCTGGAAAATAGATCCAGGAGAGACAATTTAAAAATTATGGGGCTACCTGAAAGTCATGATCAGAAAAAGACCCTAGACATCATCTTTCATGAAATTATCAAGGAAAACTGCCCTGATGTTCTAGAACCAGAGGGCAAAATAAATCTTGAAAGAATCCACCAATCATCACTGGAAAGGGATCCAAAAAGAGAAACTCCTAGGAACATTGTGGCCAAATTCCAGAGTTCCCAGGTTAAGGAGAAAATATTACAAGCAGCTAGAAAGAAACAATTCCAGTATTGTGGAAATACAATCAGGATAACACAAGATCTAGTAGCTCTTACATTAAGGGATCAAAGGGAATGGAATATGATATTCCAGAAGTCAAAGGAACTAGGACTAAAACCAAGAATCACCTACCCAGCAAAACTGAGTATAATGCTTCAGGGGAAACTATGGTCTTTCAGTGAAATAGAGGACTTTCAAGCATTCTTGATTTAAAGAATAGAGCTGAATAGAAAATTTGACCTTCCAACCCAAGAATAAAGGAAGCATGAAAAGGTAAACAGTAAAAAGAAGACATAAGGGGCTTACTAAAGTTGAACTTTTTTCATTCCTACATGGAAAGACAATATTTGTAACACTTGAAACTTTTCAGTATCTGAGAAGTTGGTGTGATTACACACACACACACATACACACAGCACAGAGTGAATTGAATAGGATGGGATCATATCTTAAAAAAATGAAATTAAGCAGTGAGAGAGAAATATATTGGGAGGGGAAAGGGATACATGGAATGGGGCAAATTATCTCTCATAAAAGAGGCAAGCAAAAGACTTTTCAGTGGAGGGAAAAAGAGGGGAGGTGAGAGAAAAACATGAAGCTTATTCTCATCACATTTGACTAAAGGAAGGAATAAAATGCACACTCATTTTGTTATGAAAACCTATCTTACAATACAGCAAAGTGGGGGAGAAGGGGAGAAGGAGGGTGAGGGGGATGATGGAAGGGAGAGCAATGGGAGGAGGGAGCAATTTGAAGTTAGCACTCTTAGGGAGGGACAGGATCCAAAGAGAGAACAGAAGCAATGGGGGGCAGGATAGGATGGAGGGAAATATAGTTAGCCTTACACAACACGACTATTTTTTAAGTCATTTGCAAAACTACACCTTTATAGCCTATATTGAATTGCTTGATTCCCAGAGGGAATGGGTGGGGAGGGAGGAATGAAGAGAAGTTGGAACTCAAAGTTTTAGGAACAACTGTCGTGTATTATTCCTACTACTAGGAAATAAGTAATTCAGGTAATGGGGTATAGAAAGTTATTTGGCCCTACAGGATTAAAGGTCAGATGGGGGGAAGGGAAGGGAGGAATGTTAGAAGAGAGGGCAGACCAGTGATAGGGGCAATTAGAATGCTTGACTTTTGGGGTGGGGGAAGGGGAGAAATGGGGAGAAAATTTGGAACCCAAAATTTTGTGAAAATGAATGTTAAAAGGTAAATAGATCAATTTAAAAAAAATAAAGAACTAGAAAAATAATTTCATAATTCATCTGGAAGAATGGCCAGAATATCAAGGGAAATAATGAAAAAAAATGTGAGGAAAGGTGGTCTAGCCATACCAGATTTTAAATTGTATTACAAAGCAGTAATCATCAAAACCACTTGGTACCAGCTAAGAAATAGAGGGGATAAATCAGTGCAATAGGTTAGGTACACAAGGAGTCAATGATTATAGCAGACTACTGTTTGATAAATCCAAGGACACCAGTTTCTGGGATAAGAACTCACTGTTTGACAAAACTGCTGGGAAAACTGGAAAATAGTGTGGTGGAAACTTGACATAGACCAACCCCTGACACTGCATGCCAGAATAAAGTCCAAATGGGTATACAACCTAGGTATAAACGTTGATGTTATAAACAAATTAGCAGAACAAGGAATAGTATATTTGTCAAATTTTTGGAAAATCAAGGAATTTATGACCAAACCAGAGATAAAGAACATTATGAAAGAAGCTTTTGCACAAACAAAACCAATGCAACCAAAATTAGGAGGGAAGCAGAAAACTGGAAAAGAATTGTGTGTGTATATGTGTACATGTGTATGTATATATATGAAGAGACATAGAGTTTCCATAAGAATACATGTCATCCCTCAATCTATAAATGGTCAAAGAATCAGAGGAAAAAAATAAAGCTATCTATAATCATATGAAAAATGCTCTAAATCACTATTGATCAGAGATACAAATCAAAACAACTCTGATGTACCACATCACACATAATAGATTGGTTGACATAGCAAAACAAAAAAATGAAAACTGTTAGATAAGGTATGGGAGAGTTGGAACACTAATTCATTGTTGGTGTTGATGAGTTGATCCAAGCATTCTGGAGAACAATTTGGAACTATTCCCAAAGGATTATAAAAAGGTGTATACCCTTTGACTGAGCAATATCGCTTCTAGGACTATATCCCAAAGAGATCACAAAAATGGGAAAAGGATCCACATGTACAAAAATATTTATAATTGCTCTTTTGTGGTAGCCAAGAACAGAAAATCAAGGGGATGCCAATCAATTGAGGAATGGCTAAACAAGTTGCAGTATATTAATGAAATGGGATACTGTTGTGGTATAAGAAATAATAAACAGGCAGAAGTTAGAAATTCTTGAATAGACTTATATGAACTAATGCTAAATTAAGTGAACAGGAGAACATTATTACACAGTAACAGCCAGAGTGGGTGAGGACTGTTTTTGATAGACTTAACTCTTCACAGCAATGCAAAGACCTAAAACATTCCCAAAGGACTCTTGATGCAAAATGTCATCAACATCCAGAGATAGAATTATGGAGTTGTAACTCAGAATGAAGCAGATAATATTCTCTTTTGTTTGGTTTGGTTTAATTTTTCTCATGCTTTCTCCCATTCATTTTAATTCTCTGCAACATTACTAATATGAAAATGTGTTTAATAAGAATGTATGTGGAGAGCCCACATAAGATTGCATGATATTGGGGGAGGGAGAAAATATTAAACTTATGGAAGTCATTGCTGAAAATTGAAAACAAATAAATTTTTAAAAAGTCATTCCATTTTAGCGGGTGAGTTTCATCTCTGTAAATTGAAATATTTGCAAAGAAAACATGGTGCCCAGATTTGCATCTACCTGTTATTCCTTTCATTCTTATGTGATAAAAATTGTCTAAATCCTCTTCTATAGGGAATGTTTCCACCCTTCATCCTCAAATATCAGACAAATTTTCTTTCCAGTCTTAATAAAACCTACTCTTTTACTAAAATTTGTAGACCTGGGGGTGGAGCCAAGATGACAGAGTAGAAGGATGGACCTCCCACATAGCCCATAAAATACTTGTAAAAAATTATTCTCAATAAATTCTAGAGTAGCGGAAGCCACAAAACAAAGTGAAAGAGATTTCAAGTGCAAGACATCCTAAAAGGCTGACAGAAAAGGTCCATCACATTGGGTGTGGAGTGGAGCATGCCCCAGGCTTGGCCATGATGCTCAGCATGGACAGGACTAAAGGAGGCCTCACGGGCCAGAATCTCCAGCAGCAGCAGCAGCAGTTCCCAGATTGCTCAACCCACAAATGCCAGAGACAGCTTCAAAATTCAGTGAAAAAACTCTTTCACCTGGGTGAGAAGGGAATGGGTTGTGGCCCCATCAGTAGCAGCCACTGCAGGGGCACTGTCCATTTTTTGAGCCCTCGGGTAAAGATCCTGGGGAAATCAAGCAACTTCTCTGGGTCTCAGTCCTGAGTGGCTCCCCTGGGTTGAGGAAGAGTGCTGGTGGTGAAGCAGGCAATGGCTGTGGAGAGTGAACTCCACTGGCAGATCCTGCACAGAACAGAGTGCTTATGTTTGCTCCCAGACCAGAGCACAAACCAGGAGAGGAGTAAATTCCTCTCTCTTCATTGTGTCACCTTGGAGGAACTGAGAAATTACAAGTCCCCAGACTATACCCTCCTCTTGACAAAGGAAGAACTCAAAATTTAAGTAGCTGACTGGAAAAATGCCCCAAAAGGGGAAAAATTAGGAATATAAAAGGCTATATTGTTGGTGAACAGGTATTTTCTTCCATCCTTTCAGATGAGGAAGAACAATGCATACCATCAGAGGAAGACCTAAACATCAAGGATTCTGCATCCGAAACCTCCAAAATAAATATGCAGTGATCTCAGGCCATGGAAGAGCCGAAAAAGAATTTTGAGGATCAAGTAAGAGAGGTGAAGGAAAAATTGGGAAGAGAAATGAGAGCAATACAAGAACATTATCAAAAGTGAGTCAGCAGTTTGCCAAAGGACACCCAAAAAACACTGAAGGAAATAACACCTTTAAAAAAAGGCTAGCTCAATTGGTGAAAGAGGTCCAAAAAGCCAATGAGAAAAAGAATGCTTTAAAAAGCAGAATTAGCCAAATGGAAAAGGAGGTTCTAAAGCTCACTGAAGAAAATAGTTCTGTAAAAATTTGAGTGCAGCAGATGGAAGCTAATGACTCTTTGAGAATCCAAGAAATTACAGAACAAAATCAAAAGAATGAAATAAAGAAGGCAAAGAGAAATATCTCATTGGAAAAACTGACCTGAAAAATAGATCCAGGAAAGACAATTTAAAAATTATACAACTATCTGAAAGCTATGATCTAAAAAAGAGCCTAGACATCATCTTTCATGAAATTATCAAGGAAAACTGCCTTCATATTCTCAAACCAGAGGACAAAATAAATATTGAAAGAATCCACCAATCACCTCTTGAAAGAGATCCAAAAAAGAGAAACTCCTAAGAATATTGTAGCCAAATTCCAGCATTTGGTCAAGGAGAAAATATTGCAAGCAGCTAGAAAGAAAGAATTCCAGTATTGTGGAAATACAATCAGTATAACACAAGATCTAGCAGCTTCTACATTAAGGGGTTGAAGAGCTTGGAATATGATATTCCAGAAGTCAAAGGAACTAGAGAATTAAAACCAAGAATCACCTATGCAGCCAAACTTAGTATAATACTTCAAGGTAAAAAAAGCAATTCAACGAAATGGAGGACTTTCAAACATTCTTGATTTAAAGACCAGAGCTGAATAGAAAATTTGACTTTCAAACACAAAAATCAAGAGAAGCATGAAATGGTAAAAAGGAAAGAAAAATCATAAAGGACTTTCTAACGTTCAACTGTTAACATTCCTATATGGATAAATAATATTTGTAACTCTTGAAACTTTTTTAGTATTCAGATAGTTGGAGGAATTATACACCTACACACACATATGCATGCATAGACATATAGACAGAGAGCACAGGGTTGAACAGGAAGGGGTGATATGTAAAAAATAAAATTAAGGTGTGAGAGAGGAATATGTTGGGAGGAGAAAGGAAGAAATGGAATGGACCTCATGAAAGAGGCAAGAAAAAACTTTTTCAATGCAGGGGAAAAGGGGAGAGATGAGAAGGAAAAAGTGAAGCTTACTCTCATCACATTTGGCTTAAGGAGGGAATAACATGCACACTCAATTTAGTATGAAAATTTATCTTACACTACAGGAAAATAGAGGACAAAGGGATAAGTGGGGTTGGGGGAATGACAGAAGGAAGGGCAAATGGGAGATGGGAGTAATTAGAAGTAAATTTTTTGGGGGAGGGACAAGGTCAAAAGAGAGAATAGAATAAATGGGAGGGAAGGATAGGATGGAGGAAAATATAGTTAGTCTTACACAACATGACTGTTATGTAAGTCTTGCAAAGCTATGCATATATAGCCTATACTGAATTGTTTGCCTTCTTTGGAGGTTTTTTTGGGGGGAGGGAGTTAAGTAATATGACTCATATGGTCTAGTATTTTTCACTGATCAATCTCAAAAATTGGTAGTCCATTAGAGTTATTGCCTGACTTTTTGTATTTTAGTGACCGTGTGCTATTATGATCTGTTTTGAGTCATTGTTCCATTTTTTCTTCTTCTGGGTGCATGTTCTTTTTTCTTTATTTCCTATTTCAGAGCCTCAGAATCCTGGATTTGTAGAGATAGAAAAATGAAGGACTTTGAGAATGATTGTTGGAAATTAGAATCTCTGAACTGTGAAGTTCATAAACATAAGTACAAGTTACTATGATTATAGGTCAATTTCTATGTGAAAGAGAAAATCCAAAATCAGAACATTCTCTGAAGGTCTTGAAAATCTTCATAGATTTCACAAAATAAATAAATGAAAAATAAAAAAACCAACATGTTTTTTCTCCATTCTGTTGCCCAGATAATAAAAAAAAATTTCCAGAACATTAGGCTCCAGCTATTAATTTGCATTACATTTTAATACATTTGCATTCTGAAGTTGTATGAATTTAATTCAATAGATTAAAAAAATATCATTAATTGATCTGCCCATCTCAAAATATATTTAAAGCTAATATGTGAGATAGACTCTACATGGAGTTCAAATTAGATTTTTAGACCTATAATTTAGTCACATCTGCTGATTAGGGGTGCAATTGGTAAATGATTCTGTTGATTTGGTTCTATACTGAGGGAGTGTGCACCTGTGCTGGAAGAAAAATAACAGAACATTAGCCTAGATGAGTGAATGTAGTGTCTGAGAAAGAGAAAATACATTAGATTTTCAACTGGAAAACATGGATTAAAATTCGACAGCTTCTACCATTTTCTTGACTGTGTACTTTGTGCAAATAATTCACAATTTTAGGTCTTACTTTCCTCATCTATGAAGGGGTAGGAATTGAACAGATCTCTAAGTCCAGTTCATACTTTAAATTTGATAATCCTCTCAACTCTTGAGATCCCACCAAATTCTATAATTCTATCATTTGTCATGCATTCATACTCTGAAATGAAGTGCTTTCTCAGTGTCAAAAACCAGGGATTATATTCCCAAATTGAATTTGAACACTGTGTGATCACTTGCTAAATGCATTTTCTTTCTTCTTTTAACACTTTCATCTGCATTCCATTCCATTCTGTCTGTATTCAGACTCTGGATGTGGATACTTGCTAAAGACTTTTAAGTATAATAAGAGCAACGCTCTTCTTTCCTTGAGTCATGTGACTTTTGTCATTCTTCCTCCTATAAAGTATGAAATTTCTTAATAACAGAATTTGGGGTTACACTTGATGAATTCCCCATAATTGATGCTAAGAAATCATCTTTGGCTGAAAAGAAAAATTCAAGTATAACACTGACATTTCACTGACTAGGAAATTAAAATATCTCTCCGTTTATTCAGGAGTTTCAAGTTCCACATAGTCTCATTTCAAGCCTGAATAGTAAAACATATCTGCACCTGCCATATACTTTTTCTAGTATTTCCATCTTTTGTCCAACTACTGCCATCTGTTGAGTGGAAGAAATTCTAACATTTGGAATTATTCTGTGAGGTTAAGTGCACAAGAAAATTATGATACAGCATATATAATCATACATGTATATAATATAGATCTATAAGAGACTTCAAAGATGAGAGACAGAGAGTGAAAAAGAGAGAAAGAGATAGAGAGAAAGAGACAGAGAGAGAAGGAGAGAGAGAGAGTGTGAGAGACAGAGAGAAAGAATAAAACAGAACAGAATATGGTTCTATTAGAGAAATACAGATCTCAGGATATGAAGGGGAAGAGCTTCCTATTTCAATGAATTATTCTTCCTAACTGCATGACAAATTCAATTGTTTTTCTCTGCTACTTCAAGGATGATGGAGTTTTTAAATGTCAGTGAAAACTGGAAAAAACACAAAAATAAACCACATTGATCAAGTCATCTTACTAACGGCTTACTATTCTGTCTTACAAGTATAACCACTTAACATTAAACCATAATCCCTCTCACACTTAGGGCTTTTCTGGTGCTTTCTTCAAATAGCAAAGTGGGAAGAATACTGGTTCTGATTGTGCTTTCATTCAAAACATGTCTCTGATGTCACTCTCTGTGATTTAAAATTCCTGGGCCTTAAAGTTCCTTTCAGCTCCATAGCGCTGATCCTAAGTAAACTAGGCTAGCTAGCATTATCTGCTAATGGCTATATTTCTATTAGTGATAGACCACTTAATCTTTGTGCAAGATTTCCCAGTTTCAAACACATGTATGGCATGTCTTTATTTTGATGAACAATTCATGTGTCCATACTTTCTGAACTTTTGTTTGCCTTCTTCCTCACAAGACTGCTTTAACACCATAGTAATCCAAAAGCACTGGATAAACTCTCAAGGGTTTTGGTGATCAGAATATCTAGGAATAAATGCTTCATTTCTAGTCTTTCCAGGAATCAATTCAGTTCAATCCAATCCTTACTTCCCTTTTAGGATGCTAATGACCCTACAGTATAAAATCACCTATGAAAGAAACAATGATTTTATCCTGATTAATAAATAATTCATGGTGGTAATGAGAAAGTGAAATTTTCATTTCTTTTACTTTTGAATTGATTTTCTTAATTCTTTAAAATGTGTTCCTTGCCTAGAGTGCCTATTATTGCAGGCCTAGGTTTATTTGTTAAGAAGAAACTGTAAATGATGTATTTTTTTTTTCAAATGCCAAATATGTATTTGTTTTTATTTATTACATTAAACCTTCATTTAAAAAAGGAATATTTATGCTTTTTTGTTCCTACATCATAGTCCTTTCTGGATATAAAATCATTCTCCTTCCACAGATCTAAACCTTCTATTCAAAGAAAGAAAAAAACATTTAAGCAAAATAACTTAAATAGTGACCACTTCTGGTAACATATGTTCCATTCTTATCCTGTAGTTCATTCTTCTCTAACAAAAACATGTTTTTTAAATATCCTTTTTTAGTCACTAATTCAAGTATTCACTTATTACATACTATTGAATCCTAGAACTTGAATGTAATTTAAAGAGTTTCTCATCCAACCCTTAACATACAAGCAGCAGAAGCAGATTTAGGTTTCAAATCTCAGTTGATCATCTCATTTTGTATTTCATTCGGTAGTAATATCGAAGAAGGGAAGAAGGAGAAGGAGGAGTAGGAGTAATTGTGGAGACATGGTAAAGGATAAAGGGCTCCAGAGGATTGCAATGACTGTAGTCATACTTCTGTCTCTATAATATGACTTTGAGAACATCAGTTAGTCTCTATGTATTTAGTCTTCTTACATGTAAAATAAGAATTAAACTTTAAAAGGTTCACTGAAATTCTAATTTGATGGACATTGAGGGGGCCTATGAGATAAACCTTTGAGGTATGTACACAAAACATCTCTGGAAAATTCTTGGAGCGGAGAGAACCGATATGACTTAACATTTTGATGAATTTTTCAGCTCATATAATGGCTCAATGATAAAAGCATGTGGAGTTTTGATACGATATGTCAAATACTATGTGGAATTCAGTCATTTGATCACGAAAGTGTCAGACCAAAGGAACTACACTAGCTGAAAAGAAGAAATAGCATTTGCCTTGCTCCCAAATTTTTACATTCTAGGGGTCATTAGGTAACTATGAGAGCTCTAGTATCACAATGATTATGTAGCAGCTAGAGCATATAATTTAACTAGATGAGCTTTTGGGATCCTAATTACCTTTTCTGAGTTTGTGCTTCTTTGCATGAATAAATATCTAACCTGAAAAGGATGACTGGGCTTGGTGGTGACCTTGTGTCTTGAAGAAGTCAGGTGACCTTAGTTCTATGTGGGTTGGAACCAATTGGCAGCAAGACAGAGTTCCCACAATTACTCAAGAACTTTTAAAGAAAACAACCACCTCAAATATCCCATTTTATGAGAAGGAATGTACCAAAAGTTGTTGAGCAGTATAGAACAATGGTAAAATATTTAGTCACAGGCAACCTGCTTTATATTTGATGTTATTGGGTCAACCAGCCATAGTTGGCTGTGGTAGCATTTATACTATCCCTTTTTGTAATTTACATGTTATTCTTAATGCACATAAGTCAGACACTTAATGTGTGTTTTGGTATATGTATAGGAAATAAAAATTGTCTCATACCTGATTAACATTATATATTAACTTTCTTTCCTTATTTTGAGAAAATACTAGAAGTCAAACAAAAACTAAACTTTAAGTGATATCTATATAAGATCCCATGGTGGACCATAATGAGCTAGAGATGGATTTGATTTGGGGATTTATTTTAATATTGTTTGGAAAGGAATATTGTAAGAGTTCAGTGGGGTTACTTCTGTAATTATTCTGTCGTTTTGGCTTGCTCCCCTTGGCTTAGTTGTTGATTTACATTCAATAGTGGTTCTCAATAATAAAGTATTTCCTGTAATTTTTTTTTTGTTTTTTGGGTTTTTTTTTGTTTTTAACATTTATTTATTTATTTTTAGTTTTCAACATAAGATTTTGAGTTCCAAATTTTCTTCCCATCTCTCCCCACCCCCAACTCTAAGACACCATGCATCCTGTTTACCCCTTGCCCCAATCTACTCTCCCTTCTATCACATCCCTCCCTTCCCTTATTCCCATCTCACCTATTTTCTTGTAGAGGGAAGCTAAGTGGTGCAGTGGATAGAGCACCAGTACAGGAATCAGGAGGACCTGAGTTCAGATCTGACCTCAGACACTTGATACTCACCATCTGTATGACCTTGGGCAAAACACTTAACCCCAATTGCCTCATTCTGGGTCATTTCTAATCATCCTGATGAATATCTGGTCACTGAATTCAGATGACTTTGGAGGAAAAGTGAGGCTGGTGACCTGCACAGCCCTCCCTCACTCTAAAAAAAGTCAAGCACAAGTCATGGCATTATTTCTCTTATGGCATAGTCTTCTCCAGCAACAAAGGATGAACACACATTTTCTTGTAGGACATGATAGATGTCTATACCTCATTACCTGTACTCCCTGTTTCTCAGTTGCATGTAAAAACAATTTTTAACAATTTTTTACAACCTAACAATTTTTTAAACTTTGAGTTCTGACTTCTCTGCCTTCCTCCCATCCCCAATGAGAAGGCAAGCAATTCAATATAGGTTATACATGTATACTTATGAAAAATTCTTCCATAAGTCATATATTGAAAGACTAGCTATATTTCCCTCCATACTTTCCCATACCCCATTTATTCTATTCTCTCTTTTGACCTTTTCCCTCCCCAAAAGTATTTACCTCTAATTGTCCCCTCTTCCCATTTGCCCTCCCTTCTGTCATCCCCCCACATCCCACTTATCCCCTTCTCCCCTACTTTCCTGTAGTGTAAGATAGCTTTTCATAGCAAATTGAATGTACATGTCATTCTCTCATTAAGTCAAATATAATGAGACCAAGCTTCACTTTTTTCCTCTCACCTCTCCCCCTTTTCCCTTTATTGAGAAAGCTTTTTCTTGCCTCTTTCATGAGAGATAACCTAACCAATTCCATTTCTTCCTTTCTCCTCCCAATATATTCCTCTGTTACCACTTAGTTTTGTTTTTTTTTAGTTATCATCCCTTCCTATTCAGCGCACCCTGTGCCCTCAGTCTATTTGTATATAAACCTTCCAACTTCACAAATACTGAGAAAAGTCTCAAGAGTTACAAATATTATCTTTCCTTGTAGGAATGTAAACAGTTCAAGTTTAGTAAGTCCTTATGATTTCTCTTTCCTGCTTACCTTTCCATACTTCCCTTGATTCTTGTGTTTGAAAGTCAAATTTTCTATTCAGCTCCAGTCTTTTCATCAAGAATGCTTGAAAGTCCTCTATTTCATTGAATGAGCATTTTGTCCCCTGAAGTATCATACTCAGTTCTGCTGGGTAGATTATTCTTGTTTCTAACCCTAGTTCCTTTGACTTCTGGAATATCATATTCCAAGTCCTTCAGTCCCTTAATGTGGATGCCACTAGATCTTGTGTTTTCCTGATTGTATTTCCACAATACTCAAATAGTTTTTTCTGGCTGCTTGCAATATTTTCTTCTTGACTAGGGAATTTTGGAATTTATCTTCAATATTCCTAGGAGTTTTTCTATTGGTATCTCTTTCAGGAGGCAATCTTTGGATTCTTTCAACATTTATTTTACCCCCTGGTTCTAGAATACCAGGGAAATTTTCGTTGACAATTTCATGATAGATGATGTCTAGGCTCTTTTTTTTTAATCTTGGCTTTCAGGTAGTCCCATAATTTTTAAATTGTCTCTCCTTCATCTATTTTCCAGGTCAGTTGATTTACCAGTAAGATATTTCACATTGTCTGCTATTTTTTCATTCCTTTGGTTTTGTTTTATAATTTTTTGATTTTCCATCTGCTCCATCTTCAAGGAATTATTTTCTTCAGTGAGCTTTTGGATCTCCTTTTCAATCTGGGCAATTCTTTTTTTAAGGCATTCTCTTCATTGGCTTTTTGGATCTCTTTTACCATTTGGATTAGTCTACTTTTTAAAGTGTTATTTTCTAGCCTATTACTTGAATTTTTCTACTTCCAGGGTGAGTGTGCACTGTCCCAAACTTCAGGCATATCATGTTGCGCAGTTGTTTTCAGAAATACTTCTAGGGACCTTTAAATTTTCAGTTCTTCCAAAGATATATAGTCTAAGAAGAGCTGCTTCCTGCTCTCTTAGACTGTGCTTTGGTCTTTGAGCAACTACAGGAACTCCTTTTTGCCGAGGAACTAGAGTATAATACCCCCCTCCATTGTGGCTGTGGGCTGTGCTATTCTAGGGATCCTTTTCTCCCTGGGAATATCACCCTGAATTGCAACCCAGATCCAAGTGCGTGCAAAACAACTGAGTCTTGCCTCAGTGCTAGCATAGAGATCCCTATAATCTGCTTCTGAACAAGTATTTGACCCCCTTACTATTTCAGCACTTTGGAAGTAGCCACTGCTGCTACTGCTGTTGATCTAATCACTCTCAAGGCCTGCTCCTGGTTGCTGGTGCCCAGACTTTGCCGATGGCAGGCTGCCTTCAACTGTGCTGGTGTGGCCTGTGCTGGACTGTGCTCCCTTCTCAGCCAAGAGTGACAGGCCTTCCGTGCTGACCTTCTAAGTTGTTTTGGTGTCTGTGGGCTGAGAGGTCTGTAAAATGTCACTGCTGCCAGTGATTCAGTTTCTGTGTGTTTGTTTGGTTTTTTTTAGAATTGCTCCAGGTATGCTAGGCCCTGGCCTATGCTGAAGTGTGTTCTTCTCTCATACTAATGCTACAGGCCTTTCCTGATAACTTTACAAGTGATTGCGACTATATTTTCTTGCCTGGTACAAATACAATTAATCAGAGTGGATTTTGATTTTGTTAATGTAGATATTTTGATAAAATTTCATTTGATATTTTAAAATGTGGCTATTTATTGATGATATTGGTCTATAATAAAAAAATATTAAATGACTTGGAAACCAATTGATGGTGGGAAAATAGAGGTATTTTTCCCTCACACATTTCCATTTTTTTCCTTTCTGATAGGCATATCAGAATCATTTTAGACTTAAGGAAGGAGTTTAGGTATGTGAGTCTTCTTTATTTTTGCAGAAAATTTGTGGGAAAAAAACAACTAGTTATTTGTCCTCTAAAAATTTGAAGTAATTTACTTGTAACTTCAGTTTGAACTAGATTTATTTATAAAGGAAGAGAGTATTTCACTTACACATTCCTCCCTTCTCTTTATAATATTAGCTTGTTTATGTTCTGCTTTTTGTCTGACTATTTTTGATTATTTTATGTTATATCTATGGGAATTCATAGATTTCTTTTTTTCTTGATTTTGTTTACATGTGAAAGAGCATCATGATTTCTGCTCATTTTATTTCTTCTTCAATCATTGTGATAATCACATTTTTCTGTTTCTCTCTCTCATAAAAAAGAGAATGAAAGAGATTCAGGATAAGTCATTCCATTGTGGTGACAGTACAAAATGCATGAGAAGAGTATTAGACATGATGTTTTTTGTTTTGCTTTGTTTTTAATAAATGGAAACGTCAAGATTTAGGTTTTCTTTGGTAGGTTGTAATTAATCATGTAAGACTCTTGATTAGTGACATGCCATAATTAAATCTGTGCTTTGGGGAGAAATATCAATAATATGGAGAGTATACAGGTCAGGCAGTGATTATTTTGAGGGAGATATATGATTAGAAAGCTCTTTGATTAGTATAGCTAGAAAGTTTGAAATAATCTGCTTTAGTATTATATATACAAGACTGGCAAAAATGTTGGAGTATTTATCTGAGAGACATAGTACTTGATTCCATGGAAGATCTAAGGAAATCAAACAGTGAAAGATGACAATGGGCTTCTAGTTTGGATGGGGATGACATTGAAAGAAATATGGAAGGAGGAATTTTAGGTGAACATCATGAATTTTGTTTTGATTTTGTTTTTACCTTTGAAAACAACAACAAAAATAATAACTTTGTTATTCTTTGGCAGCGTAATGATAAAAATAGATTGATTTACTGATTTGTTAGCCTTTTATTTTGCTATTGTATCAACATAGTCACAAAGTATAAAGTGATCAACAGATCAACTTAAGCAAAAATCGCATTAGGGAATGAAGAATTCTTAATAAAAGGACTTTATGAGGACCTGGAAGAGAGGACACACAGATTAGCAAAGTGAATATTATAATAGTATTGAAATCAGATCTTTCATAAATGATTATTTTACCTGAAAAGAACACCTATATATGACTGTCATGATTAAAGTACAAATTATTAATTCATTAAGCAGACTTATCCATCACTTTGGAAGACTCTAAGGGAATTAAAAACAGACAAACATACAAAATCAAATAAAAAAGATCATTTACCCTGTATGAGCTTATATTGTTTTGCACAAAGACTACCCTTGAGATAAATGAAATAATAGTTTTCAATCTATGTTTTGATGACATATTTCTTGGAGTAAATACCATTTTTTCCGTTTGACATAACTGGGGGAAGAGAATTATTAAGGAATCTACTTAATAATTTATTGTTGTAGGAAACTCCAATTGAGGAAACTCCCACTAAAAGTTTAGGTCAGTACTTTGTCTAAAACTTATTGGTGTAGAAAATTACTCAGAGAAGTAAGAGGCAAAACACTTTCACACAGCCAGGATAGTATTTAGGGAGTAGACTTTATCTCAGGTCTCTATATCTTCTAGTTTAGCTTTCTATAAAATGTACCATGATGATGCACTATGAGACACTGCTGACTGTGGCCTGTTAACTTCTTTTAAAATTTGTAGTCCGTAAACATTATTAGAAAGTTTAATTTGATAAATTAGTGATATTATTTATTGAAGAAAAAAGTCTGTGGTTTCTTTTGGAAAAAAGAAGGAAGACTTCCTTCTAAAACATTGTTTCAGTGGCATACCAGTCTTTCAGAGCCATAAAGTAGCCAAGAATAATCAAAATATCTCTTAGAGAAGGGAATTTTAAATTCTATTTTGACATCTTCCCAGTCAAGTATAACGTGTCTTCAAGAAGCTAAGCACCATCTCAACACTTAAAAATGGAAACAATTAGAATTCTTCATCACAATCTAATTTTGGACCACTAAAAAATAACACCACTAGAATTATTGAAACAAACTTTTATATTTCTTGGAGCAATGTGTGTGAGTGTGTGTGTTTCAGTTTGTGTCTATTGTTTATATTTTCTATAATAACCATACCTGTACCCTGGAGAAATGAAAAAATATATATATATATAGGGTCACAATTAGCTTTCTATTCACCTTCATTCTCAAGACAATCAAATTCACAGTCTTGCAGTCACAGACTATGATGTCAGCTGAATTTTTTTCTACATCTAGCCGCATAAGTGACAGTCATAAGCACAAATCATCAAACAAGGAGCAAAGCAAAATGCCTTCTACCATTCTGATTAAGATCAACTTGTAAATGATGGCCACCAACCATAGTGATAAAAAAGGGAAAAATTCATTTCAAACAATTCAAAGATTACATTTACCCTTTGGTTTCGAGAGATTTCTTTTTTAATTTTGAAGCATTAATTCCATTTGTGAATAGTTAAATTCAAAGGAGATATTTCAGTACACATTATGGTTTCAATTAATAACTTCACTTAATTAGCATTTGTAAAATGATTTGAAGATGAAAGTGCTGTCTAACAGCTAAGATTTATTATTAATTGAAATTGAAACCCATTCTTCCTAGAACATCAAGGTAGGTAAAAAAAAAATCTAAGAATTCTTCTGCATTCATCATCTTCTGTACCTCATAATATTAAAATAGTTATATCTTCAAATTTTTTGTACTTTTATTTTATTAATTTCCCCAAACTGATTAAAATAATGTGGGAACTTTTCATTTTTGTTTTAGCTAAATGCAGAATTCACTTAGCCAGTGGATATTGGCCTGTCTCTGGCCTCAGAAAAGCCTATATTGAAGTATTGTCTGATCCACAGATAACTTGTAGGGCACTGGGCAAATCATTTCATCTCTCGGGGTTTCCAGAATCTTTAAAACTGTAAGTTAGAGAGTTGCTATATATACATGTGATAGGTTTGTACAAATGAGGGAGGGAATTTCCCTTAAGAAGTTCCTACATTGATGGAATTATAGGTTCTGCACCCCCTCCAAAAATAGGCAAAGGGTATAAAATTCAAATAACTCTTGAGACCCTGGCAGAGTTACAGAAAAGTATCCTTTCTTTGTTTAGGGGACTGGAATTAAAATAGACACAACTGTCTAAATAAAAAACAAAATTGTGCTGGGGATTATTATTGGTTTCCTGCTCTTTCTTCATAGTCTCAATTCTAACTGTAACAATACATATCATTCCAGTACTTTCATTTAGTGTCTTTAATTCCTAATCTTGTATAATCTCTTCCCATTTGCCAGGTTGGTTGATTTTGGAAACTTCTGGGAAATTGACAGAAATGTTCACATATTTTGCACACCTAAATTCTAAAAGAGAGAAAGGAAGAAAGAAAGAAGGGAAAAAGAGAAAGAAAGGAGAAAAAGAAAGAAAGAAAGAAAGAAAGAAAGAAAGAAAAGAAGGAAGAATAGGAACATAGGAGAAAAAGGGGAAAGTTGCATATACATACAGAAAATAGAGAACTGCTCACTTGATTTATGATTTTAACCTTTAGAGAAACTCATTTTGTTTACATATAAGTTGCAGGCAATTTAGAGTCTTGGAGAGTTGCTTGAAATGATGAGGTACGCATGTTGTCATCGTGAAATTCCCAGCATGCTTTAGGACCTTTATTCAAATCTGTCTACTTAATAGCAAGATTGAACACTTTATGTTCCAGTAAGGTACTGGCTGTGTGACCCTGGTTAAGTCATTTAACCTCTCTTATCTTCAGATTTCTCATCTGTAAAATGGGAAGAATAACGATACCTGCCTTACAGAGTTGTTGTGAGGATTGAACTAAATAATGCAAAGAAATATTTTTCAGATCCTAAAATATATGAAACGCTGGTTGTTATTAATATTTTTACCATATCATAGTACTTCTTTTGATCATAGAATATATATGTATGTATGTATATGGACTCATGCATACATATCTACACATGTATGCATGTATATATTCATACATATATCCTACTTTATGTACATGTATATTTTTATGTGTGATATAATGTGTTATATAACCATAGCACCTTGAAATTGGGAAGGGTGTCAAAGGAAAACTAGTCTAATCCTTGCCTGAACAATTTCCTGTTTCCTGAAGGAGATTTTCTTGAAAATTTTACATTTATCTAAGTTAAACTGAAGCAGTAGGAATCAAGAGGGCATTTGCACATACCTGGCTCAAGAAAAGAGAACTTTCTA
>JAQQSK010004915.1:0-34379 GCA_028658325.1 Potorous gilbertii
GGGTAGTTGGTGGGATTACACACACACGTACACACACACATGTACACACACACATACACACATGCACGCACACACAGAGACAGAGAGCACAGAGTGAATTGAATAGGATGGGATCATATCTTAAAAGAAATCAAGGTAAATGGTGAGAGAGAAATGTAGTAGGAGGAGAGAGGGTGAAATGGGATGGGGTAAATTATCTCTCATAGAAGAGGCAAGCAAGAGACTCTTTAGTGAAGGGAAAAGGAGGAGAGCTGAGGAAAAAAAACATGAAGTTTACTCTCATCACATTGGACTAAAAGAAGGGATAAAATGCACACTCATTTTGGTATGAAAACCTATCTTACAATACAGGAAAGTGGGGGAAAAGGAGATAAGCATGGTGGGGGCGCATGATGGAAGGGAGGGCAATGGGAGGAGATAGTAATTTGAAGTCAACACTCGGGGAGGGACAGGATCAAAAGAGAGAATAGAAGCAATGTGGGGCAGGATAGGATGGAGGGAAATACATTTAGTCTTATACAACACGACTATTATGGAAGTCATTTGCAAAACTACACAGATATGGCCTATATTGAATTGCCTGCCTTCCCAAAGGGAATGGGTGGTGAGGGAGGGATGGGGAGAAGTTGAAACTCAAAGTTTTAGGAACAACTGTCCAGTATTGTTCTTGCTACTAGGAAATAAGAAATACAGGTAATGGGGAATAGAAAGTTATCTGGCCCTACAGGACAAAAGAGAAGATGGGGACATGAGAAGGGAGGGAAGATAGAAGAGAGGGCAAATTGGTGATAGGGGAAATAAGAATGCTCAGTATCCTGGGGTGTGGGGAGGGGACAAATAGGGAGAAAATTTTGGAACCCCAAATTTTGTGAAAATGAATGTAAAAAGTTAAATAAATAAATTTATATTAAAAAAAAGAAAAATAAATTATAGGCCTTTGTTTACTTACTCCTCAGGCTTAAGTTGAAAGATGAATTAGATATAAAATTCTATCCCCCAAAATAATATTAGTACACTTTCAAGAGAATGAAGACCCTAAAATCTTTTCCTTTTTTAACATCTTGGATCTCCTCTGTTTGAAAGAATAGCTCAATTCCCTAAGAGTGACTGAAACAAAAGAAGAATCAGCTGAAATTGAACAGCTTGTTTGGAAGTCTCTGAAATCAATCAGAGAGCTTCCTGGTCACCATGTGGTTAACAGGTTATAACCAGTAAAAGAATATCTACACATGCTTAAGTTTATCTGAAGTTTCCTTACTTGCATCACAATTCTATGATTAAGTTTCCCAGGGTACTTCACATGGAGAAGTTGTATTAGCTGGGGAAGCTGTTGAGATTTGAACCTGTGAGAGATTTTTTTTTATTATACTAGAAATATTTAGTAGGGACAGAAAGATATAATTTAAAACTAGGAAATCCTCTTTGAGAGGAACAGGGTGACCAGACTCATAAATTCTACTCATACTTTACTCAGGCTGAAATCAATATCACTCATGGAGAAAGGTGGGCAAGATCCATGAAACATCTATTCAAGTCTACCTACAAGCAACACAGAAGAAGCATCATGGGTCTCATGGACAGCTCTGAGGGAGGCCTTTATGGCTGCATTGGTAGCAACATTAGCAGGTGCTCTTTAATTTCTGCTTCCGCTGCCAGGGCAGAGGGGCACGAGGGGTGGGAAGAGTGGTGCGCCAGTTTGGTGTCAAAGACAAACACATTAATCAGTGGCTGGTCTTGCTGCCCCTGTCTCACATTTGCATGATCACAAAGAGCTTCCCCAATGGATACAGCCTCAATCAGGAACCCTTGGCATTCATGGCCAAGGCTATGAATGGAGAAGTTGAGCTAGAAGCAAAACAAGTCTAGCCAGTTTTACAGTTTCTAACTCATTGGTTTCATTACCTGGTTGGCAACAGTATGAATTATCTGAATTTCAGATATGCTCATACTCAAATAGAATGAACTCTTTTTTTCAGTATTTAGCCACCTATTTCTACAAGTTTGGTAATGCAAAAGAAAAGACAGTACTTGTTCACTGTGACTTATCAAATACAGGAGAAGGGTCATAAAGCTTTAATTTGTTGCAAGTATCATCACCAAAGAAGATTTTAGCCAGAAAATCCTGGAAATATTTAAGGAAAATAAAGGGTAAGGAGAGGAAGATGATGATGATGACAATTACTTCTACAAGGAGGATGAAGATGAGTATGATGATAAATGTAAATGAGAAATGAAGTGATTGTAAAGGTCTGCGATGATCACAATCGTATTTCTTATTAATAAATGTATTACTAATTAATGACAATATACATTGACATAATAATTAAGTATTTTGTAACATGATTGATAGAGAACATTGAATTGAGAATCCAGAAGACCTTGTTCGAATTCTACCTCCACCACTTACTACATGACTTTGGCTAAGTTTTCACATGCCTCTTTGTGCTTCAGGCAATTTGCTGGGATTTATTTAATTACTTATAGATGTAACCATATCCTTTGGAAGAACAGAGTTCCCCATACAGAAGAAATCATATATCCTTGCATTCCTCAGAGTACTTTTAATAAATGAGTGTATTATAAGAACTTTACAATCTACCTTGAATCTATTTTTTCAGACATATTTTATATAATTTCCTTCTGGTCACATTGTCTTAAGTATTTTTTCCTTGCATACAATCTTTTATGTTAATCCCATGAAGCTTTGTAAAGGCTGCCCCTCATTTCTGGAATGCTTTCCTTTCTCATTTCTATGTCTTGGCATCCCTATCTACATTTATATTCAGCTCATACTCCATTCCAATAAAACCTTTCCTCATGGCTCAAGTTCTGAGTGTGCTTATGTTTATTTTGTATATAGTGTATATTTATTATTCTGTAAAATATTTTTGGATTGGGAGAAGGGACTGTTTTTGTTTTTGTCGTTATATGCTCATTACCTAGCACAAAACTATCAGTAGAAACTTCATAAAATGTCCTTTGACTTGAATTTGATCATCTCAAAGATCCTCTGAAATCAATTCTCCTGACATATAAGAAATTTTATTTCAGGGAGGTGAAATGAATTAACCATACCTAAGCATTATTTAAACCTAAGTCCCCGCTCCCCATCTTTATGCTGTAGTTTGCACAAGGACTTAGCCAAAATGGGAAATGTCAACAAATTTTAGAGTTATGCTTAAAAAATCTGTGTGATTCTATTATAGATCTCATGAATTCCTCTTCAACAGCAACAAATATAGTAATGTATATAAAGTATGCAGTTATGCCCTTTTTGCTCAAAATGCTTTTATAAATTTAAAGATACGTTTAATGCAAACTTGAACTTCTTTCCTGAAGCCTCTTTGTGCATCTAAGCACTGTGTGAAACATCTCTAGTGATGACTCAGGCTCCTTGTCATAATCAATCCTAGCATGTCAGGCATCTGCTGACAACTCATAACATACCAGAAAACTTCGGTGTCTCATGTTAAAAAAAAGCAGCTCAAATTAAAAAAAATAAAATAAAATAAAATAAAAAAACCTCAACACACAAAAACCCAAACTTGTAGTCATTCCAGACCCACACGTTGTGGTTTTGACAACTATACACGGCATGTCATTATCCCTGTCATCACAGACTCATCAAATGCAGGGCAAATAGATTTAGAGCAACCAGAGAGACATTTTTTTTGGTCAATGCAAGTGTTTTCACTCAGTATTCCTTCTGAAATTTATTTCTAAGAAGAATAGACAGCTATATCCATAATATAAGTGTGTATATGTATATATATATATATATATATGTGTGTGTGTGTGTGTGTATACACATACATGTATATATATGATTATAAACTTAATCATAGATATTAGTAGAAATATGTATATGTCCATACATACATTTATACATATGATATATATTAATGTGTACATTGCATTGTAATATATACATATAACTCTACTTGTATCTGTGTCTATACACATGTATATTCTATATGTGTATTATATATTTGTATGTGTATATGTGTATATATTTGTATTAAACTGTATTTCACAACCTAACCATAGATTATTCAAGAGTGATTTGTTCATTTTTAAAAGTTCTTTTCGTTTTGAAAAAGTTCATTATCTACAGCTCAGTGACAAAATGGTATGGTGATGATCTAATTCTTTGCTTTCCTATGCTTGCACTCTTATTGTCTTCTGTCTTTAAAAAAATGAGCAAAGATGAATTTTAATATTTCACTTTCTTGCCTAATCTAAGGTCAAATTCCAGCTTTATAATATATAAATTATTAGGATATCACTTAAAAGGATCTGGTATAGTGATATTTTTTAGCATTTTACCTTTGCTCATATGCTTCTCCATGGGGGTATTACTATTACAGACTCCATTAGAGAGAAAATAATTGCTGCCAGTGCACATTGTTTGTAATATATATTGAGAGTCAGATTTCTAAAGACATACATATTTAATGAAGCCAGCCTAAATATACAAGGTTTAATAGCCTGAAGTATCCAGGGGAAAAAAATAAAAACAAATATACAGGACATCCTGTCTGTTTCTCAGTGGTAACATTAACATTGTTGGAGAGGGAACCTGTAATTTGAAGGGTTAGATGATCCTCCCTTCTATCTCAAAGTCCTATAATCCTTGTGGAGATGGAATAAAGAGATAGATACATATACATGTATGCATGTGTGTATACATATAAACACATGCATATATGTATGTATATATAATACACAAAGAGGTAATAAATGAATATGTATACATACACAAATGAATACACACACACATAAATGAATATCCACACCTACATACAAGCACAATATTATACTGATTAAAATGGAAGGGAGCCTGAGGGAACAGAAAGTATGAAGGATTTGAAGTCAGAAGATCCACAATCCTGGTTTTGCAATTTACTCTTTTTTTGACTTTGGGCAAGTTACCCTTTGAGCCTCAGTTTCCATGTTTTCTCAGAACGAGGACATGGTATTGAGTGAAATCAAAAGTCCCTTCCACATCTAAATCAGTGATCTTTCTCAGTAATATTAATTCCATTCTCAAATAATTAGACTAATTAGTGTATAATGATATTGATCAAGAAAGTAATTAGTTTAATTATTCTGCACTTCAAATACAAGATCAATCTCATTTTTATTACCCATATTTTGCGCGTGTGAAGCTGCTAGGTGGGAAACAAAGCCTTCCGAGCTTCCTGGGTGTCCTGGATTGACATTTGTATGTTGTCAATTTCCACTGTTTCTACTTCTCTATCCCCTGCGAATGCTTGTAACTTTGAAACACTAGCATAGCCACCAAATCAGCTACTTTTCATTCAAATATTTTCCATTTGTTCCACGAGAAGAGGGGAATGGGGATTTAAAAAGGGAGGCTACCTGGCAGACTGTTTGCACCGAAACCTATTTAAATTGTACTTTTTTAGTTTTCTTCTTTTTGATGAATTAATGGACACTATCAACAATAAGATCTAGCATTTCTGTAATGCTTTAAGGTTCGCAAAGATCTTTGCCCATAGTTTTTCATTTCTATTCTCAGAAACCCTTGGAGAAAAGTACTATTGTTATAGGCATTTTACTAAAAAGAAAACTAATGTAGAGATTAAGTGACTTGTACAGAGTCTCACAGCTTTAAAGAGTCTGACGCTGGATGTTAACTCAAATATTCTTGAGTCCATAATGGTCCAGAATGACTGTGTCGTCTAACTATTCCAACAACATGTCATTATATGATCATATAAACACATGCTAACATGCATGTATCTGTGTACTGGTATACATGTGTGTATATTCATGTGCTGTATGTACCCATTTATGTGTATATTTTATATATACACATGTGTGTATATACATGTTTATTAAAATATATTTATTTTTACTTTATTATAGCAAAAGCAGATTGTAAAAGAAGGTTCTTATGTTTTATTGGAACACTACCTTTATTTTATTCTCTCCTATATGGTCTTTTACAGATGCCATAATTCTGCTCAATCCATGGCAATAAATTAAAAACATAGAAAGCTGGAATGGCACACATCAATGACATATGTTTGAAAATATACAAAGCCTTGTGTATTGATTTGATCCTTACAGCAATTTAATTTCCATAGCTATCATTAATCCCATTTTACAAATGAGAAGACTGGAACTCAGAAAAGGTAAGATGCTTTCCTAAAGTCACCTGGCTAAGCATGATATAAATGTGAAATCACCTCATATCAAGTTCAATACTCCATCCACCATAGCACCTAGCTACCTACAATAATATTCTGTTTCCTATATGCAGGTTAGAGCTGTCTAATGTTTGAGTTAATAACTTCTCAGAACATAGGACTCAGAAGGGAGCATACCAAGAGATAAGTCATTTCCAGGTGAAAATTCTATGCAAATCCTCTCTGTCTCTAATGGCTATCTTGGGGAAAGGGAACAGTATTATATATTCAGAAAATACTCTCTAGCTGAAGTACACCATGCAAGAAAGATGAATCAGATTTATCTTCCAACTCTTGAAAAAATCCAGTGGTTTGCCAAATCCACATTAGCTTCAAATGCAGACAGAGGCGTTTTTCATATGTCCTGTTAATCAAATCAACTGGTTTTGCATCATTTCCCTTTATCGCCATTAATGTGGATGTCATTCTATGCTGCTATTCAAAAATGCCTCTGAATGTCAGTGATAATGCTTTCCCAATAAGTGCTTTTGCTGACATAGTTTCACAGTGATAAGCCACAAGGATTTTGTAGAAGGGAAACTGATTCCTTTTGATGGCATGTGAGATATATGGGAGACAGTAAAATTTTAGTGAAGGCTCCTTTGTTATGAAACAGACATTTATTAAACTCTCAGATATGCAGAAAAGAGCAAAAAAAATTCCCTTTCCTAGAATAACCATTTTTAAAGCATGGCTAGTTAACAATAACCTTGAGATACTATCACTATCCAATTAATCACTGGCTTATTTAAAGTCTTAGAACATAATGACTATTACATTTTCAGTCTTTCATATTTCATCATTTCTCATTTGTACCATGCACACAATCACAGAAGAGGTAGAGGTAAGAGAAAAGAAAATGAAATGCCAAAAAAAAAAGAAAAACTATCAAAAAAATTAGGATGTTGGAAACAGTCTTCAGAGTAATTTGTAGCTGAGGAAAATAGCTGAATATGAAACATTATAAATTATATTGTTAGAAATAAGAACATTGTAACCAAATATGATTCTCTGAATAGAGGCAGATTGTTTATGGTCTTTATATATGCAGGTGTGCTAGATTATTTTTCTTTTACTCTACTGTCTAGTTAGCCAGTCACTACCTATATATAAGTCTACAAGCTTAAATTGTTTCCTTAGCGTATTTCTCTTTTCTCCTGACCCCCTCAGACACACTGCAATAAAACACATGCACATATATATATATATATATATATATATATATATATATATATATACACATATATACATATATACACCATATATATGTAAGTCAAATAAAGCTACTCATAGGACTGAAAAAATATAATCTAGAAGAACAAATGGTTTAGCTTTGAATTTTCACAGCATTTATGAAGTACATTATATTAAATTATGGGGGAAAATGTTTTACCCAAATGGCTTTTCCAGTACCAAGTCTGAATGCCATATTCTGGAAAATATTGGCTATAGAAAAATTGCAGTTTATAACTGAATTCATTACTGTATTTACAAAAGTAGATCATATACTAGAATGCCCATAGCAGACCTCTAATCTTTTCTTTTTTTCCTTTGGGAAGACTGCAGGCATCTTCAAGGACAAAACAAGTGGGACATGATAGAGATTGAAAATCAAGTAGCTCAGTACTTCCTCCCCTCTGTTTTCATATTGCTGCTTCAGCCCTCCCCTGATTCCACAAACACCACCCCTCACACCACCAAGTCTATGCATTTAGTGTTAAATATTTTAAAAACTAAAAACCTTGATGATTGCTGTAAGTCAAGGTAGGAGTTATTCCAAATTGGTTTGTACCCTGTCATAAGTGGAAGAAAGACAGTAAAGACACCTAAGAAAGTTTCTTAAGGACATGTTGTTATTTGGCATAACCTGGTTGGAATTGTAGCCCCTTGGCCCCCCACCCCCATAACCTCACACATTCAATTAATCCATAAATATTTACATGCAAGGTACTGTGGAAAGTGCAAAGCATGAAAGATGATTCTTTTTCTTGAGGAGGGAAAAATATAGAGTTAGAGTTAACCTGGGACTGAGTATGTAATGAAGAGCACTTCCACTTAATAACTGTGAGATGTTTGAATTGATCTCTTCATCTATCCAAGCCTTAAGTCCCTACCCTTCTCTCCACCCCCATTCCCCAAGTCCCACTTTTCCACCTCTGTAAAATGAGGATGAAAATAATACTTGTATACTAACTTCACAGGATTATTGCACAGGAAGTACTTAGCAAACTTTAGAGTCTCATGAAAAAGCAAGCTCCAAAGTTAATGAATCAATCTATTTATAAATAAACATGCATGTGTACAACAAATCAAAAGTTAGGAAAGAGTTGTCATAATTCAATTCATTTCAAAATACATTTAAATTTTATAATTTCAAAATGCAACTTCTATTAGTAATTCACTATACTCAGTATTGCAAACACAAAAATGTGTAAGGATACATCCTCTCTTTTTAAAGAGTTTACAGAATATTGAGTGACAATATATATATACAATATTATACATCACAGTTTATTTAGGGCATAATAAACATCCAGACAAATAGTACTTTCTATGTGCCCGTAGTTGAGTCATTTCATTCATGTCTAGCTCTTTATAACCCTGTGGTAGTTTGTGCTTTCTTTCTTCAGCTCATTTTACAGATAAGAATCTGAGGCAAAGAGAGTTAAATGACTTGCCCAGGGTAACACAACTTGACAGTGTCTGAGGAGAGATTTGAAATTACAAAGAGGAGGTTTTCTCATGACAACAGTAAGCACCCCAACATACACAGGGGAGCCTGCTATCACAGGCTCTTAAATCTACATTTATTAAGGGAAAAGTAACTTTTGAGGAGTCAATGATCACTTTAATCAAGCACATGTATCATTGACTTATTTGGGGGGAAAAAGCCAGCAACCTGAACTTCAGAAAAAATATGGAGAAATCAAAATTAACAGACATACTTCCAAATGTCTGACATAAGCAATTCCTACATCATAGATAACAGACAGATCTAACTGTCTGATCAAAGTTACTAGAGAGGAAAGCACCAATATCTGGATTTTCAAAGCCAGGGGGCACCTTAGTGTCTTCCCAGAGTTTCCTCTGGTGAAACAAACACTTCCAGTCTGTAAGTCCCAAAGTAAAACCTCACCCTCAGAGTATTTATCCATTATTTTTTTGAGCCAGAGGGCAACATAACCCTTGAGAACCAGTGCCTCGTTAACAAAAGGTGTGGGCCTTCCTATAAACCTTCCCAGTGGGGAAGATCTTTAATCACATTGAAATAATTAACAATACAGATACATATACTGTTTCTAGTTAAAGAAACTCTTGTTTCTTTACTCATAGTAAAGATTCTTGGTTGATAAAGGCAAGATTCAATCAGAGGCACTTGATTATACTAAAAAAACATCAGCAAAAGTTCCTCCTTTGCTTGCCATCACACTCTCTAGTGTGTAGTCTATTGATTGCACCACCTCACTGCTATCTGTGTTACAGGCATGATACTAAACATTTACAAATATCTCATCTGATCCTCATAACACTGCTGCGGAGGTAAGTACTGTCATTATCTCCATTTTATAGGTGAAGAAAATGAAGCAAACAGGATACATAACGTGCCCAGGAACCAAGTGTTTTAGTAACATTGAAGAAGATAGAAAATATTTTTACGAGGAAAGGTTTTGTGAGGGTGGTCCCAGAGTTGATTCTTGGAGAAAGAGAAGGATTTTTGATAAGCATAAAGAAGGAGATCTCAGTCATGAGAGATAGCTTCTCTGGAGAAGCTATCTCTATCTGGTTTTTATAACACTTTTAAGTGTTATAAATTTATAATATTTTATAATATAATTCTATAATCATATTGTATATATAATTATGGCATAATGAAGTAATCAAAATGTATAAAATATAAATTTTACATCATATCACCTTCACAATAACCCTGTGAGATAGCAGCTATGGATTTATTAGCCTTATTTTACAAATGAGGAAGCAGACTCAGAGAAGGTAAATTACTTACTCATGATCAAACAACTTGTAAGTTTCACATACTAAACCTACCTGCTCTCTTCTAGAAAAACATATCCTCTTCCAGGAAGAAAAAAATGTTTTTTTTTCCAACCTAAGACAAATTCGGGGTTTCCTAGGAGTGGTCCTAGGCCTCACAGATCCAGAGGGTGGGCAAAGTAGCATTGGTGGGCCATAGAGGTATTTGTGACAGCAGAGGCTGCAGTAGCAGCATCTTCCAAAGTTCTCAGCCCAGAGATATCAAGTGGGTCTGAGAATTGATCAAAGAAATTATAGAGGCCCCTTTACCAGTACTGGGTGAAGGTGGCATTGACTGACAATTTTATTTCTAATAAGCAGTTCTGGGTCATAATTCCAGGGAAGAGAGGAGCACTTGTGATTGGTCTTAAGGACATAGGGATGGGGACCATAGTCACAATTTCAGGGTCAAAGTCTTGGAGGGAAGTGACATTTAGAAGGTAACCCCCCCCAACCCCCAAATGCTGGGAGACAGAAAATAAGAGAAGAATTAGGAAACAACAGTGCCATGGAAGAGGGAGAAAAACATGCAGAAAAGATGAGTTCTACAACAGTACCCAATGCAGTAGAAATATCAAGGAGAATGAAGGATGAGAAAACTGTAGAGGATTTAACAATTAAGAAGGCATCCTGAACCACTGAGAAACAGTTTTACTATAACGGCGGAAGTGATGAAAGCTAATCTGTAACTGAGTAAATGAGTATTGAGGAAGTGGAGGTAACCAGATTACTTTTTCTAGGTTGATGAAGGATTAAAGGTATAGCAATGATCCTCTGCACACCCACCTCCTCTCCCCCACCCTCACTGCCTGAAAGCCAGGAGTTGCATCAAACCCCTCCTTTGCCATTGGTTAAAGCACTGACAATAATGATGCCCTTAGTTTGAGTGGTCCAAGCACCACAATTCCAATTAGTCACTTTAAAAATGATGTTAACTTTAACCCAAAAATATTTACTTCAATGGTGTAACATGTTAACATTTCCTCCAATACCTGGACGCCGGTATCCACATCCCTTCATCCTCACCCTACCTCCCATTCATACAACCTCAGTCTCTGGGTTGGGACTTACAATTTAACTTAGTTCATATATAGTATTATATACCAAGCCCTGAGAAATTCAATTCCAAAATAACCCCTGGGCTTTCCTCCTAGAACACTGGCATCTCAGGCCTTTCCTGCTTGACTAACTGCAACAACTGTGTTAGAATCATGGACTCCAAAATGTCTGTGACTTGAGATCCTTGCTTGGGGACTTCACTCCCTGCATACAGAATTGAAAATTACAAAAAAATTCCAATCAATACTTTAATCCAGTTTCTCAGGGCCACATAGACTGTTCCCTACCATATGGTAGCCAATGAAGAACATCCTTGTATACTTCAGTTCTACTGTCTTCCAAAAGCAAGTTTCTGGAATGTAAATTTTGTATCCTAGGTAATATAACTGTGTGTCAAATTCCATTATAGAGAAAAAGAACGATAGAGCAAAAAATTGGTTTGAAAAGTGTGGTCAAGTGAGGGCTTTCTTTTTTCCCTTTTTTTTATTTTTGTTTTGAGAATAGAAGAAGCCAAAATGTGTACTGAATGGCACGAGTCCAGGGGTCATTGTATTCTTCAGATAGAGGAGAGGAGGGAAAAAAAAAACAAATGGCCAAAAGAAGGATTTCCACATTTAGGGAATGACAGGAAGAAGAGGAGCCTATGAAAGAGACAAAAAAAGGAAAGAGAGCAGAAAATCATGATCAGTCAATATCAACATAGAAAAATATTCCCAGACATCAAGGGTCTATGAGAGAAAGAATGAGAACTTGATCACCAAGTGCTGGATAGAGCTTAAGGCAAACAAGTAATGGTCGTGATAAATGGCCGTCAATAAAATGGTCACTGATTATTTTGGGAATTGCAGTTCTAGTGGAGTGATCAAGACGGAAGTAGTACTACCAATGTTACAAAAGAAATTTGTAAGTGAGGAAGAAAGACAAAAGATACATATAAGAATCTTATCTTATATATATTATGTTAATGGCCTGTCTTTCTGTCCAGAGGGAACTGTTGAAAAGTAGCTTTGAAAGTCTTTGAATTTCCTGCTTTTTTTTCCCCTTTTGTTTGAATGTCCACTTGTCTGTATGACCTACCCATGGCAGCTGCAATCAAACAATTAAAATCTATACCTTACTGGACTACTTGTTTGTAGCATTAAATTGACATTTTCTTTTCCACAAACTTTTTTTTTTAACAAACCCCTTTTTGAGATAGTATTAGAGATATGTAAAACATCCTATTTGTATCATTTCCCTCTTTCCCCTCCCCCATTTCTCCCTACAGAGTTCTGTCACACCATTTCCAAATCTTATATTATATACAATATATATTAGTTATTTTATATGTAATAGATATACTTAAAATAAAAATAATAATAAAATATATAATATAATATACTTAAAAGAACATTGGCTGAGAAAAAAATAAGATAGTAGTTAAAAGAGGGATCATTTTCAAGTATAATTAAACTTTTGTCTAGATGTACTTGGGAATGTATCAGAAGCCTTTTTTCAGTCCTTCAGTGATACCTTGTAGTCACTCACTATTATATATATATATATATATATATATATATATAATATATTATACATAATACAATATATAATATATGAATCTTATATGTACAATTAATATTTGTTCTACAAGGACTTTGGGTGGGAGAGTTTCAACATAAATTAGAGGGGGTAAAGTCTGCTTTTTTGAACTGTTCCTATCTAACCCCTGGCCCTGGGTTTTGGTTAGGTGCAATTAATGCAGCTGGTTTCATTTCACCCACATGCACATTGAGTAACAATTCTGTTGACCTACTGTCCAATGAAAGTAAAGGATTAGTTTTATTTTCTCTTTGTTGGGGTCACTCCTAGTGTTGCTGAGGGGTGAGCGTGATCTGGCAGTGCAGGGTGTTCAGATGGGGAAGGGGGTTAAGGATGAAGAGAAATACAGGTTGGGAAGTAAGGATTCGGGAGAGAATGCAGAGAATTCTGTGTTCAGGTGAAAAACCTTCCCCTTCTGCCTGCTGAGACAAAAGAGCTGATAATTTCTAAAGACTCCTAGATCATGACACTGTTTTGTCAAAGTCAGACTGTCTCCCTTTAGTCACTGTGTTAAGGGTAACAAATACTCCTACTGCAGCTGCTACCCTTGACCCCTTTTGACAGTCTGCTGATGGCCTATCTTTCTGTCCAGAGGGAACTGTGGAAAAGTAGCTTTGAAAGTCTTTGAATTTCCTGCTTTTTTTTTCCTTTTTCATTTGGATACCCACTTGTCTATATGACCTACCCATGGCAGCTGCAATCGAAGAATTAAAATCTATACCTTACTGGACTAATTGTTCGTAGCATTAAATTGACATTTTTTCCCCCACAAACTTTTTTATTTTTTAACAAACCCCTTTTTGAGATACTATTAGAGATACGTAAAACTTCCTATTTTGTATCATTTCCCTCTTTCCCCTCCCCCATTTATCCCTACAGAGTTCTGTCACATCATTTCCAAATGCACTGGGAGCATTTTTGAGAAATAGAAAAATTGGCTCCCTCTGTCTATATTTCTCTGCATAGTCTTATGAAGTAAACTTCAGCCTACAGGATCAATCCATGTTAAGCTCATCAGACTATATAAATATCCCCTCTTTATTTAGAAGAAAAGGTAATTTCAAAAAATCATTTCCCTGATGTCTCTATCCTTGCTTTTCCCATTTGGCTTAATGTTGGAAAATTAAATCTGAACTCCCCTAGTATCTCTGATGTCTATTAGTACATATCCAGATGGCAATATACACCCCTCACCATTACCCCTACCTTAATGGCAGGAGTGTATCCTACAATGACTAATGGAAAAGGAACTTTATATAAAGACAGAACACCTGGGTTTCCTTTCTCTCCTAGATAGACATATACTTGTAAGAAAAAATAATTCACCTTTTCACTTTAGGTTCACGTGAGCATGATAGCTCCTGAGTCATATACAATCTAAATGAAAGCATTATTTGAGACATCAAGAATACTAACACTTTTATTCTTCTTACCTATTTGTGTCTTTTTATCTTCCTTGGTATTTTGAGACTTATTTTACCCTCTATTTTTTAGATAAAAATAGGAAAAAAAACTTTTTTCCTCTATATCATTTTATTTTCTCACAGTTTTTGATAGTCATGATGGCAAGGCCTTGGGAAAAAAATAAAAGGAACAGAAAGATGAAGTTTACAAAACCAAAAGCAGCAGAGGCCATGATAATGCCAACTCTGACCTCTGAACAAAATCAGCCTCACAGATATTTTGGAGAAACACCTCTGGAGGTCACAGAATAACTGTTTCTGGTCCTCATTTGTCTGTCTGTTGACCACCATCAAAAGTGGTAATTTGTGATGGTGATCACTAACAGTGAAGAAAAGTGGCTATTTCAAAGTGACTTAACCTCAGTAACACTCAGTAGCCTCAGCTCCTTTTGGTTAGTGCTAAGCTGGGTCAAATTTAGCTAGACAACTGGGAGGTGAAAAGATCTATATTTTATTCCTAGTGCTAAGAGTCATTTATTCCTGAGGACAGTATTGTCTTTGAGGAATGCTTTAGCATTGTTGAGCAAAGGTGTATACCTTTACTCAATTATTTTTCCTATTATATTCTTTTGAAATACTGCAAAATTGTCTATTTCCTGCCTCCTTCTGCCCCCATTTACACTTATAATAACTACTTTACAATTTCCACTGACACATTCTGAAATTTTAAAGCATTTTCATTAGGTAATAAAGCTGTGGATAGATAATTCATACACCATAAATTAAGAATTTACACTTTCTAATATCTACTTAACACATCGAAAAACAAATTAGAATTCTGCTTTTGATTCAGTCACATCTAGGTTTATGGGTTTGTTGGTTAGGTTTTTTACTGGCTCCCTTAGGATTTAGATTTTTCTTTTTTGAAGCCCTTGGTTATTCTCATCCACGGATTTTTTCACCTCCAGTTCCAGAGTGACTGTCACTTTTGAATGTTCTTCCAAGGTCATGTGATTCTTGGTATTTCCAACAGATTGGTAATGCTTAATCTACTTCATTACTATAGGGTATCCCAGGTGGAAGGACTGTTGAGATTTCTGAAGGCAACTGAAGAAAGTGAGTCATTCGTTAGACTTTGACTTTCAAGCCTGAGACACTCACAAAGAGTGAAGTTTCATTTCTGTTTCTGTTTTGTTTTGTTTTTTTCAGCCATGCCAGGAATCAGTAAACTTTGAAGCAAATGGCAAAAATATCTGTTACTGTGAGATGAGAGAGGTACTAATGGTGTGGTGAAATCGTCAATATGATAACTCCCATAATTCTTTATTTCTGGTAACAATGTAAGATTGGATGATTGAGGCTGAACATGATATTTTACTAGTAATTTCCCCAGGTTTTTTTTTTGAGAATGACTTGTAGGTCACAAATAGCATTATGCAAAGAGGAAAGATCACCACGAATAGTGCAGTGGAATGAGTGCTGGACCAGAGTTCAAATTTGGCCTCAGACATTTAAGAGATGTTACCCTGGGTAAGTCACTTTACCTCTTTCTTCTTCAGTTTTCCTTTCTATAAAATAAGGATGCTAATATACCCTATCTCCTGTTACTGTTATCAGGACATTTTTGTTTATTTGTGTAGTCTTATATGACTTATTGTGACGCTATTTGGGGTTTTCTTAGTAAAGAGACTTGAATGATTTGCCATTTCCTTTTCCAGATCATTTTGTGGATGACAAACTAAGGCAAAGAGGTTTAAGTGACTTGCCCAGTGTCACACAGTTAGTAAGTGTCTGAGGCTGGATTTCAACTCATGATGATGAATGTTTCTGGTTCTGTCCCAGTACTCTATGTACTGTGCCACTTAGCTGTCTGTTATGAGGATACAATGCAATAATATTAGTAAAGCATTTTGCAAATTTTAAATACTCCCCCAAATACTTTGGGCCCCAGGCAACACTCTACAATGGTAAATTGCAGCTGATCTCCTTTGACAGATGAATTTTCTCCACCTCAAGTTTCCCATAGCTTTGAAATTAAAATTCTATCATATGTACATACATACATACAAATGTAGTATATATACGTATATAGAGGGGGTGAATGCATATACATAAAATACAGATATAAGTAAACCTATTGGTTTAGTTAGCCTTATTACTTTAGCTTCTCTCCCCCTCTATCCCTAAGTTCATCTTTTTCTTTCTCATCACCTCCCTCTATTCTGAATTTCCTGGGTCAGTTTTTTATTTTTCTAATATATGCCTCTAAATATCAAGAAGCTACACTACCCTGCTTGCTTTCCTCTCTGAGACTAAATGTAGACATCTGTTATGAATGAACCTCTTATCAAACATCAGATTTGATGAGATCATCAAGCTGTCTCTGTAATTTTCCTAAGATATCTCTCACTGCCACAATTAACTGAGAATATATCTGAAAAATACTCACTTACCTTCTCAGCCCTGACAATCAAAAATATTTTTCATTCATTACAGTGGATTGCATCTATTACTAAGATTTTGTAGCTATTTATCAGAAAGACATTTATCAGGAAGATTTTTATTTAATATCTACCTTATAAATTAAAAGTAGGATAATTCCTAAAATGCATAGGGCAATTTTCTATTGTTTTCCTAAGTTACTTCTCTGTAAGGAAAACATATTGTTTTCCATTCCAAGATATTATTGAAAGGATTACCATGGGCCAAAATGCTTAATTTTATTCTTCCACCAAGTAACCATTATATAACATGAAATTTTCCTTTGACCTCAATTTTACTTTCTATTTAATCATTTTCCCAAGTTTTTCCCTGATGGAGAATTCCTAATTAATATCTTCATTACATTATATTTTGTTTGCAATTTTTCTAGGGTCCTTCCAGAACTCTCAGAAAATTTATATTCTTGTAAAAATGAAGAATTCTAACACTATGCAACTTCATTATTTATATGATCTCCCATCCACATGTCAGATCATTCATCCACAGTGGGATGCTGATGATCTCTCATTTTCCCCGTCATGGACAATTCTTCCAAAGGCTACTTTCCATGTACATTCCAGGGGATGGGTAGCGCTGTGTAGGCTTTCCGCCATTGCATGTGTTTTTATGTACTGTGTGCCAATGTGAGGAGGGAAGAATCTTATATTTTAATGTTTCATGCTAGATGATACTGTGGCTAGAGTGCTAGACCTGGGGCCAGGAAAACTTAATTCCCACTGACCTCAGATACCTAAGCTCTAACTGCGCGATGAAGGGTAAATTTTCTTTGCCTCAGTTTTCTTGTCTGTAAAATGTGAGTTATAATAGCATTTACCCTCCAGGGTTGTTGTAATAAAATGGGATAATATTTTTAAAATGTTTAGCAAACTTCAAAGCACTCTATGTTGTTGCTGTATGGTTACTGTTCACTATTAGTTAGGACAAATGTATCATGTGTGTTCCTGGAAGCAATCATCCATCTCAACATTTTAAAAAACTACCTATAACTGCCTAACCAGTCAATTTATTCTTGTTAAAGAAAGGGAAAATGGTATAGTTCCATTTATTTTTCTTCACATTAGAAACTTTCAATTTTCTTGTCAAGAATGAGATTGCCTAGAGACCACTGAAAATACCAAAATAATAATCTGTAGTATAATTCTTAAGGTAGATTGGCAAGTATGAAGAATGAAAGTGAATAAATAGATCAGAGAACATAATCTTTTCCTATTCTGTGACTAGTGGAAACTAAGTCTCTTCCCTGAAGACTATACTATACAATAAATAACTAAGATGAAACTGAAGGAAAAAAATAAAAAAAAACTATCATTATAGTTTTGAATAAGTAACAAATGCTTTCACACATCAAATATTCTCCATTTCAAGGAACAACCCCAGCTGAATTTTTATGTCTATAATGACTATCAAAGCATTTTAGTTATTGCACAGGTCAAAGGATCATTCCTGTCCCTTCTACCTTTCTAGCCATTGATTTTTGCTTCTTCCTTGGACCATATTTTTCCAGTAGCAACTTCGTGGTTCCTGTGGATTTTTATTTCAGAATTCTTGGGCTTGTTTCCTCTATCCTCTGGTTAATATATTAATGAGAAGAAAACAGTTCAAAAGGTAAGTAAAAGGAAAAGAAGTCAGGAAAACGAAGGGTTATTATTAACTCAAATCTAGATAATCTTCCTGAATTAATAGAAGTTTAGCAGATTTAGAGCTAGAAGGAACATTAGAGATAATATAATAAGAGTGTTTTCATTTCACACAGTTAGGAAGGAGACACAGAGAGGTTAATCACCTTTACAAAATAGGAAATAGAAGACGAATTCAAATTCAAGTCTTTTCTCTGGAAATCTACTGTGGTCTCCACAATATTGTGCTATCTAAATATGAAAGAATATGACCACATTATTGTTTATAAAAGAAAACAAAAGGAGACAAAAATTACCACCTGAATGCTTAGAAAGACAAAATTAGATGGTTCGAATTATTCACCAGACCCTTTCTGTATTTTAGAAACCAAAAAATAATAAATACTTACACTACAAATAACATTCTTAAGAACTGATCAAATAAACTGCATTTTGACTACAGCATCAATACTGACTAAACTGTTACTAAAATTGGAAATAACATGGATCTATGCAAATGTAAGAATCTAATTTCTTCACAGACACCATGATGCTGAATGTTCATTTTCTTGAAACCACACAAAATGAAAAAAAATTCAAAATAAAGAGGGTAAGCATGTCACAGGTAAGGTAGAGGAGGAAAGATAGCAATGCAGCTGAATTCTCCCAATCTTCACCTTCAAATAACTTTAAAATAATACCTCAAATCAAATTTTGCTGCAACACAACTAACTGAAGGATGCAGTGAGATATTTTTCCAGCCTAAAACAAATGAGGAAGTTGGCAAGAGAGGACTGTGACACAGGGGTTGGGGCCATCCAGGAGGGCACCCCGCAGCAGCATCAGCAGAGGGTCTTACAAGAACATCTTCAGGAGATCGCAGTCCAGGAACAGTAAGAGTCAAATAGAAAAACCTTTTGTTGACATTGAATGCAATTCGTGTTGATTAACAAATCAATTGCCCATATGCACTTCTGGATCATAGTTCCAAAGAGGAGGGGAGCATGTCTGGTTGTTCACAAGGGAGCAGGGATCCTGGTTGCAACTTAAGGCAGCCACAGAAGAACAGAGGTCCTGGTCACAGTACCAGGGTGAAGAAAAGTGCCTGTGGTCTCTGACAAGGGAGAAGGGCCCCTGTTCACAGATTCAGGGCCTGAAGGAATGTTAATGATGGAGGTTGCAGGGACCTTTCCTGGGTAAAGATGAAACAGCAGACCAGGAGAGCAGTGACTATACCTCATACTGGATCATACCACCTACTATGCAGAGTACTTTTAAAAGGATTGAACTTTCCTTAAATCATTTCTAGTCAACATCATAAATGATATGAATGAGATAATTGATGAGGTTTAGGGATGCTAAAATACCGAAATTCTGGGTCATGCTTGAATGAATTCGACTCAAGCCTTCTTAAAGCCAAAGAAAACAAAGCTTATTAATGATTCGCCAAACTGGGTTGGCTCTTAAGGAGCCTAAGCATTTGTAACGCTTGTATGCACAAGCGGGCCAGATAGAATAACAGCTGGACAGAGTCTGAGCTGGATTGGATCTCAGCGTCTTCATGGAGGCAAGATGGAACTTAAATACAGAAAAGAGTATAGGAGGGATCTAGGGGTGGTCTGGTGGTCCAGGGTGATGGGAGGAGGGGTTTAGGGAGGGTCATGAGGAGAATTCTGAGGAGGGGATTCGGGAGGGTTGGAGACAGTTGGAGGCAAACAGGAGATATCAGACAATGGAGCATCTGGGTGGGAAGCAGGTGGGGCATCTAAGAGGTAACAGATAATGGCCACAGATCTGAGGATGTAAGGCCAGGTTAAATGGGGAGATTCAAGGAGAATTCAAGGAAGTTCCCAGAGGCTGAACTCCATCCATAATAATGAAAATCATACTGCTGTTGTAACATTTTGATAACAAAATCGTAATAAAGTGTCTTTCCTTGGTAACCCTATGGATTTTATTCTGTGCAGCAAAAAATATTATTCTGAAGAGTTCATAGGTTTCACCAGACTGCCAAAGCAATTTATGACATCAATAAAGGTTAATTAGGCCTGCAATAGAATATGGGAGAGCAAGAGTAATTCCGTGGAGCTCTGCACTAGGATAAACTGGAAGACAGCAAGAACAGGAGAGAATGCAAAGATAGGAGATATCAAGCAAATTGTGAATTGCATATAAAGTCATAATACATTTAAGTTGGAAGGCATCTGAGGTGATAGTCTATATAATCTGTATAAAATATATATATACAACAAAGGACTGTCCATCTATCTATCTCTATTTTAAATATAAAGTTGAGTTGCTATCATTATCATTTAGTCAATCATCATTCAATGATTGATTAGATTGGAGAGGAAAAATAATCAAAAAAAACAGACCATGACTTCATATAAATCTGTTCTTTGCTATCAGTCTTTTTTTCTAGATTTATACAAACTGGTTTTTTTCCAGTTAACATATTCTTTGATATCACATTTCTTTCCTCTGATTAATTTCTGATTGCCACAGTTTAATATTATAAAGGGACTTAGAATTTTGTCAATAGATTTATTAGCAAGTGGATCTCTGACTTTGTTGTTATATAATACTCCTAGAAGAAGAAACTCCCTTTACCAATGCAGCCCATTTCTTTGATACCTACTCTTCCAGAGTTACCTAGAGTAATAAATAAGTTAAGTGATTTACTAAGGTCAAAATACAATATGTGTCAGACACAGGTCTTGAACTCAGATCTTCCTGACTCTAAGATGCTCTCCAAGAGAAATTAATTATAACCATATAGTCTGTACTGGAAAAGACTTAAGGAATAAAGGATGAAGTAGATGTCTTCAAATAGTTGAAGAACTGTTATGAAAAAAATAGAATTATTTTATTTCAAAGAGGTCTATTTGGACTAACAGTTAGAAGTTAAAGACAATAGTATTTCAGCTCAAAAGAAAGAAGAATTCCCAGCAGTGAACACTTTCAAAGAACTGAATGGTTGGTTTTCAAGGGTAATGACTTTTCTTTCTGTCTCTGGAAAAGTTTGAGCAGGGATTAGATGACTACTTATTGTTTCATGCTTTAGATGATATGTTGTAGTATATGATTTCTTCAGCATATACATACAAATTGCAGCATTCTATGATTGGAATGTAATCTGGAATTCAAGCTTGGACATTTTTGTAATACTCTCCAAAAAAAAAATGATTGCTCAACATGGAGTATCTGTATAAGTTTGAGAGAAGAGACTTTTGCTTTCAAGGTAGAAGATAGGGTCTTTTTCAGTCTCTCTTCCTGGAGAATCCTTTTGAAGGGGAGAAGAACTTTGGGAAGTAGTCAAATAAATATTTTTGTCAAATTTGTTTCCATTAAAGAAAAGTCCAGTTAGACAGTAGGGTAGAACAACAGTAAATAGGGACAGAGAGATATGCACACAGTCAGAGGCAAAGAATCTGAAAGTATCTGTTGAACAACAATGGATGGGACTGATTAAAATAGTGCTTTTCAAGAAAAATAAAAAGCTTATCAGGACAATCCTGTGTTCCTGTTAAGAAAGGTGAAAACTACTTTTAGATTCTGTCCTTCCTGAAGCTAGTTAGTCTCATAACATTTTCAGCTTTCAAAGTAACTTTCTCAATAAACCTGAGAATCTCACATATGTTTTGTTATGTATTGTACCCTGTGTAGAGTGCATCAGGTAGTATTTGTCCAACTCTGGCCACACCTCCATTTTATTCCCAGGCTTTAAGTACAAAGCCACAACCCTCAGATTATATAAACCAATCCATCCTTTGCTCACACATATACATATGTAACTGCACATAATATTTGCTATGAGACTACTACTCTCTGATCAAATTCAAAATGTTATCTTATCCATTAAGCTGCTTCATTGTCTCTTACTAGAGAAGGCTTAGCAGTTAAGCAGCACAATCTTCAAGTTCAATTCAAGCCTAATGAGCAAACAGCTGTAAGTTTATGATCTTTTCCAAGTGATCACAGAGAATGTCCCTGGTGAACAGCTTGCTGCATGTTCCATGAGGATCCATAGAAAAATAGGCAATTCAGAGGAATTTCAAGTAGGTCTGTTCTCCTCTAGCCATACCAAATATTTTTAAAAGAGATTTAGGAACTTTTGAATCACTTGAGCTAAAGGAAAAAGGGTTAGACGTTTTCTCTGATCCCAGTTACCTCTCAAACCTCTTGAAAGCAGAAATCATGCATTGTTTCCATGGCTTAAGACAACCAGAATACAAAAGAAGGTTAAAATACACAAATATGTATGAACTGACAGTCATTCACCCTGGACTCACTGAGCTTCCCTCCCTTACTTTCCACACTATTGGAAAGTAGCTTGTATTGACAGATCTAAGGACCTGACACAAAGTTTGGGACCTGTAACAAGACCCAAACCCAAACCCTGATTCCCCTCACTCTTTCTAGTTTCTACCTCTTTCCAGGCTGTAGAAATGTTTTTCAGTCAATGACAGACAACCAGCGTGGGAAGATATAGATAGCCCTTCAAGAACAAAAGCCTTCTGGGGTCCACAATCTCAAAGCATCAGCACTGAAAAGTTTTAACTGCCTGTGGACATCCCTGTAATACCAACATGGCTGCTATCTGAATTGCCCAGAGATAGCAGGACAGAACTTAATGCGTTTGTGTGCATGTGTATAGAATTAGGTGTTGTATATTACTCCACTAAGTCTGAAGGAAAAGGCACAGCATCCAGCTGGGGCAAGTTCTGACTGATTAACCCAAAAGTTCCTTGTTGAAGAGAGCTATGCTGGTGAATCAAGGATTACCAAATGTGTGAGGAAGCTAAGGCATTTTTGAGATCCAGTCTGCAAAGAAACGACCAGAAGAAGGGACAGACTCAGAAAGTAAACAAGGGAAAATCTGGGGCAGGGGGAGTTTAAATCAAACAAATTATGAAAGATCTTAGGAAGAAGAAACTGAAAGACCTTGAACATAAGTGAATAAATCAACAGGGAAAATATTAACAGAAGGAAATATGAACTCCAGACCTAATAAATTATCTCAAATATCTATGAGAAAATATGACAAAGGAAAATGATCCAATACTTGAAAAGATAATGAATCCAGTGGAATGTGAGAACATGTATTCAAAATACTCTATTCCTGAATGCTTCAAAAAAGGGCAGAATTGAGGACTTGCATTAGAAAAATAATGAGCATAATAGAAAAACTAGAATATAAAATGGCAAATCTCCCCAAGAAAACAAAACCCCATTAGACTGGGAATTCAAATATATAAAAGCAAAAGGCAATCTAGAAGAAGAGAAGCAAAAAAACAAATAAAAAAACAAAATAAATAGTAACTTTAAAAGCAAATATTTTTACTATGTATGTTTACACATCAGCTAAGGATCCTAGGTTTCTCAGGACAACATGACAGGACAAAAAGCTTTAACACTATTATGTTGATGCCAGGGTTTGACTTTCATATTCCGAGAGAATTGGTGACATCAGAAAGGTGATATTTTGACTTGCAAATGAGTTGGATTTATGTGAGGCAGGGCTCTGCACCAGTTTCTATGAGGCAGCACATGTTATGTGATTAAGATTACGTAAGAAATAAGGCCAAAAAAAGGGCCTCATTTACCTACTCAAAAAAAAATCGATCTGGGAAGGGAAAATTCTCAAGATTTCTAGTCAGAAGGAAAAAAAAAACATTACTATTTATACTCACTCTGGTATATCAAATGCCAAACAATGACCAAGTAAATCTTGAGCTGGGTTCTACTGCTACTATCTATTAGTCATGTGTCATGTAGCTCCCTTTGAATCCCATTTGGGTTTTATCAAAGCCTAATTTTCCAAAGCTGTATTTCAAGAGGTCATAAATGAAACTGAATGGGGCAAAAGAATTAATTGCCCCAGGTCACGTTTTTAATGATAGAATAGGGAAGAGTGAAAAATACCTAGTCTATACATCTCAAGGTATCTTAGAGGTTTCAGTGATCAGAATTTATATTACTTTGTGCAAAACATCCCCAGTTAAGGATATTATTCCCTATGTGGACAGAGGGAGAGAATGAAGGAATTAGGAAGAGAGGAAAGAATGGAGGGTGAATTGAAGGAAGAAAAGAAGGAAAAAAGGCACAGTATTGCCCAACTGGAAATGACCAGTTAGCTCCCTGCTGGGGCAGCTACTACTACTAATAACAAAAAAAAATAATAGAAGAAACTCTCCAACCTTATAAACATAGAAAATTAACTCATAACTGAAAGGATTCACAAATCACCTCCAGGAGAAAAAGGAAAGAGGGTGGGGAGAGCTGCAAACTCCAAGACAAAACAGTGGTTAAATTTAATAATTCAATTCAGAAACAGAAAAGTTCTGCAAATGATCAGGAGACAGACTTTCAGGTACAAAGGAAAAGAAATTTGAATAACACAAGGCTATTCTGTACCTACCAGAAAATGTTGGAAAAATGTACTAATTTGTTTCATTTGGGCAATGAAGCTCAGAATGCAGCCACGAGTGACCTACTTGCAAATCTGAAACTAACCATAATTGTAAACAAGATTGGCATTCAATAATAAGAAGCATTTGAAACATTTTGAAAAAGAAAACCATATCTGAAAAGACCATTTGCTTCTTAAACATCCCAAGCAACAGAAATGCACATGGAATGAAAAAAGGTAGCCACCAAAGACAAAAAGAATCATAGAATGATAGCAAGGATTCCAGTAAGAAAGTTTTTTTTTCTTCTTCTTTGTTATTGTCAGAAAGAACAAAAAGAGAAAAGGATGAAGGCAGAAGTCCAATGGAGGTAACAGTAAAGGCTGTTATGGGTCAAAATCTGGCAGTGCTTTGACTGTAGGTAAATCATTTTTTCTTGTTGTTTTTGTTTCTTTCTATTTTTTTGTGAGACAACATTACAGCCTTAGAAAGTACATGAAAAGAGGTCAATGGTATAAAAGAAAATATGCAATACAGCAGGATTAAATCTATAGCTAGGAATTAGGGGAAGACGATCCATATGTTGTCAGAAAAAAAAAACACAGAGGAAAGTGTGTAAGGAGAAAGAAAAAGCTAAAAATGGGGAGGAAAGCAGAAAGGTGCTGATTTAGTTGTGGGAGAGGGTTCTACTGATAAAAGCACTTATGGATAAAAAGAGATAATCTGTGAAGGGGACTTTGCACTAGGTTTGGTTTAAGGCATTTGTTGCTTGAAAAGTCTAGTGGTCCTACCTCATAGGGAGGGAGTTGAAACTCTTCGAGGCAAATTGTATCTAGGAGAGTGGGAAAGCATGGTTCTTAGGAAGAGATTTTGAGGGAAATGAGTAAAATGCATAATCAAAGGAAGGCATATGTGAGTGGTAGTCTGTAAAATTAGAAATTAATTATAAATAAATAAGCAAATCCTAAAGAATGAATCATAGAAATAAGCAATAATTTTGTTAAAGAGAATGACAACAATGAGACAACATACCAAAATTTATGAGATGAATCAAAAGCAGTACTTAAGGGGAAAATATATATCTCTAAGTGCTTATATCAATAAAATAAAGAAAGAACAGGTCAATTTACTGGTCATACAAATAAAAATAGAGAAAGAACAATTTTTTTTAAATCCTCAAATAAAATCCAAGTTGGAAATTTTGAAAAAATCAAAGGAGAGAGTAACAAAATGAAAGTAGGCCAATTACTGAACTAATATATAAATTAGATGCTTGTTTTATGGGGCAAGAGAGATAAAAGAGATAAGCCACTGATTATTTGTATTTTCAAAAAGAAGCAAGAAAACCAAATTACCTGAATCAAAAGTGAAAAGTGTGAATTTACCACCAATGAAGAGGAAAATAAAGCAATTATTAAGATATAGTTTCTTCAACTATATGTCAAAAATCTGACAATATTTGAATAACATTATATTAGAAAAAGAAATTGAACAAGCCTTCAATGATCTCCCTAAGAGAAAATACCCAAGACCTGATGATTCACAAATGAATTCTATCAAAAACTTAATGAACAATTAATTCTGATACCATATGAACTATTTGGGAAAAAAATAAGTAAAGATGGAGTCCTACTAAATTCCTATCATGGCACAAATGTGATGCTGATACTTAACAAGGAAAAGTAAAAACAGACAAAGAAAATCAAGAAAAGATCTGATAAATATTGAAGAAAAAAACTTTAAATAAAATACTAGCACAGACATTATAGCAATAAATTACAAAGATCATACAGTATGACCTGACGGAATTTATACCAATAATGCAGAACTGAATCAATATTGGGAAAATTATCAGTGTAATTGACATATAAACAAATATCATATGATTATCTCAGTAGATGCAGGAAACTTTTGACAAAATACACTTTTGTCCCATTAAAAACACTAGAAACTTTAGGAATAAATGAAATTTAAGGAATAAATTTTCTAAAAATGATAAATAGTGTTTATCTAAAACCATCAGCAAGCATTGTCTATAATGGGATAGGTTAGAAATCCTCTCATTAAGATCAGGGGAGGGATAAGAACGCCTGTCATCACCATATTATTCAATATTGTATAAGCATGGCTAGCCATAGGAATGAAAGAGTTAAAAGAAATTGAAGGAATATGAGTAGGTAATTAGTAGAAAAATAACTACCATTTTTGGCAGATGACATGGTGTTAAACTTAGAGAATCTTAGAGAATCAACTACAAAACAACTTGAAATAATTAACAACTTTAGGAAAGGTCAGGATATAAAATAAACCCAAATAAGTCATCACCATATATTGCCAACAAAGTCCAGCAACAAGAGACAGAAAGAGAAATTCTATTTAAAATAACCATAGACAATATGAAGTACTTGGGAGTCTACTTGTTGAAACAAAACTCATCTGGAAGAACAAAAGGAGAATTCATAGGGCAAAATGTGAAGGAAAGTGTCCTCGCTGTACCAGATCTCAAACTGTATTGCTAATCACCAATACCATCCCATGCTAAGAGAAAGAGTGGTGTATTAGTGGAATAGATTAGATGCACAATACAAAGTAGGTAATAACTATAGTAATCTTGTGTTTGATAAAAGTCAAAGACCCAAGCTTTGGGGACAAGAACTCATTATTTGCCAAAAAAAAGGAGGGGGTGAATGGATATCAGTTTATCAGAAACTAGATATAAACCAACAGCTTATATTGTATACCAAGATAAGTTCAAAATGAGTATATGATTTAGAAATAAAGGGTGATACCAAAAGCAAATCTGGGAAGCATGGAATAGGTTGCTTGTCAAGAGCTATGGATAAAGGAAAAATTTATGAGTAAATAAGAGACAGAGTATGATGGGATGCAAAATAGATATTTTTGATTATATGAAAAAAAGTTGTTGCACAAACAAACCCAAACATAGTCAAGATTAGAAGGACAACAGAATACAGGAGAGAATCCACAGCAAGTTTCTCTGATATATTCTCTCTATATATTCTCTCATTTCTCAAATATGTAGTCAAATTTGAAATAATGAGTCATTCCCCAATTGATAGATGGTCAAAGGTTAGGAATAGGCAGTTACGGATCAAGAAATCAAAACTATAGTTATATGTAAAAAGTGCTCTAAATCACTATTGATTAGAAAAATGCAAATTAAACAATTCTGAGTTATCATACTGGTTTATATGGCAGAAAAGGAAAATGACAAATCTTGGAGAGGAGTGGGACACTAATGCACTGTTGGTGAAGTTGTGAACTCATCCAACCATTCTGGAGAGCAATTTGGAACCATACGGAAAGGGCTACAAAACTGTGAGACCTTTGAACTAGAAATACTTTATCTGCGTCTCAAAGAGATCACAAAGAAAAATATAAGCAAAAGATCCTATATTTATGAAAGTTCTTTTGCATGGTGGCAAAGATTGAAAATTGAAGCAATGTCCTTCAATTGGGTCATAGTTAACCAAGTTGTAGTATATGATTGCGATGGAATACCAAGTGCTCTAATAATTTATGAACAAGATTTTTTCAGAAAAAAAACAAAAACAAAAAAACTTTATTTGAACAGGAGCACACTGTGAAGTAAGCAGAACCAGAATATTGTAGCTAGTAGTAATATTGCAAGATGATCCACCACAAATAACTTAGCTGTTGTCAGCCATACAAAGATCCAAACCAATTCTGAAGGCCCCATAATGAAAAATGCTATCCACCTCCAGAGAAAGAGTCTGCATGCAGATTGAAACATCTTCTTTTCACTTTATTACAATTTCTTACCTTCTCAATGCTGGGGTAGCATAGGAAGGAAGGGAGAGAATTTGGAACTCCATTTTTAAAAAAAAAATAAAACAAATTTTTCCATTAATTAGAAAAATAAGCTATTGAAAAAATTAAAAAAAAGAAATAGGCAACTTAATTTATTGGAGAAATATTCAGTTATCATGACTAGACAGTGCCAACATATATTTTTAAATGTTATTACTACCAAAATTGATTCAGACCTTAATACTATGCCGATCAATTACAAAGTGAATTCTATATACAACTTGATGAAATAATGTTGAATTTCAATATAAAACTACAATATCAAGGGAAATGTTGGCAGTGGATTTGGATAAAAGGGATGTAGAGTTTCTAGACCTCAAAATTGTGTTATAGTAGCTAGATTGACCAATACAGCAGATAAGATAGAGGAATCAGTGGTGGTAAAATTCAATAATCTAGTGTTCTACAGAGTGGAGAACATAAATTACCCAAGAAAAGGGCCATTTTGATTTAAGCAACCTGCTCAGGAAGCTAGAAAGCAGTAGGAAGAAATTAGGCTAGGACCAACACCTTGAATTTTGATTACTTGAAGCTAATGAACTTCTGCACTGAGAAAATTAATTTCTCAATAGATGTGTGGTCAAGGAATACGATAAAACAGTTTTCAAAAGAAGTGTACATTATTCATAGCCACAAAAACGCTCAAAACCATTAATAATAAAAGAATGCAAATAAAATCAGTGCTAAGATTTCATTTTATACACTGAAGATTGACAATTATAAAGGATGTAATGGTCAATATCATTCAGATTGTGAAATGATGGGCACAGTAGAGTATTGGTGGGGTAGCTGTTATGTGATATGATGATTCTGGAAGGCAGTCTGGCACAATGCAGAAAGGGCAACGAAAATATCTATACCCTTTGAACCCTATACTCCATTACTAAACCTATGTTCTACGGAGATTATCAGTGGGAAGAGAGTATTCATATATATTAGGATAATTATGTCTGTGATTTTTTTGGTGATAGCTAAGAACTGGAAACAAATTAAATGCTCATTTATTAGGAAATTGTTAAACCAGATATCTATCTATAGATATCTATAGATTATCTATCTATCAATAGATATCTGGTTTAACAATAACTATATAGATAACTATCTATCTATAGATAGATAGATATCTGGTTTAACAATAACTATATAGATAGATATACATAGATAATAGATATATAGATCTATATATAGATGTTAATGTAGTTGACTATTACTCTGCTATGGAAATTAATGAGTATGATGAATACAAAGTGTGAAGGGATCTTTGTGAACTAATGCATGCTGAAATGAATGGATCTAAGAAGACAATGTCCATGGGAACAACAATGTGAATGGGGGAAAGATCTATACACCAAGGGTTTGAGGGTAATAAGGACCAAGTGAGAGGGCACTCCTGAACCACTCCTTCATGAAGGTGGGACACCCATGAATATTTTGAATTGCTCATGTTTTTTTGGACTTTTCTGGTGTGTTAATCAGTCACGCAATTTTTTTTTTCTCTTTCGGATGTTGCAGAAAATTGAGAAACAGATAACTGTTTGATTTGTGGTGGGGCTCCCTGGGACCAGATGGGAGGAAGCTTGGAATGATTCTCATGCTGCAGCAAATAAGAAATCAATAAAACTATACCAAATGAAATTTCATGCAATAAATGATTCAGACAAATAAAAACTCACTTATTTAGCACTTAAAAAATCTTAATGGTGCTTTCATTAATGGAGGGAACAGCTGGTGAAGAAACTTTATGGAAGTGGATCTCAAAATTAGGTCTGCAGATTGCTAGTACTAAGGATATTTAATACTAAGTACTTAGATAATAAAGGTGCCTAAGATTCTTTCAGAAGTCCTTGAGGTAATGAAAATAAAACAAAACAAAAAGCAAGCATTTTTATAAGAGAAATATTTGCCTATTAAATTATTTGCCTATTAAAACACCCCTAGCTTCTTTTATACTACATATCTGTATGTGGTTTGATTTTATTTATATATTTTAGCCAAAACAACATATCACAACAGATTAAATACAGAAGCAGACACCAGAAACTATCTTCTGATAAGAAAGACATTAAAGAGATTTGCAAAATAATATTTAAAGCACTGCTATTTTTCTTAATTGTTTTTGTTTGAGTATATATAATTTTTGTTGGTTTGGTTTGGTGTCTGAGTCAGTCAGGGATAAGTGAATTGCCCAGGGTCACACATATCTGTTCACTTATCCCTGATTGTCTCAAAGTAAGTTAAAATCCAGCCTTACACTTACCTATTACACTTCAGTCTCCTTTCTTCAACTTTATATTAAAACAATCAGTTAAGGAATAGGATGTTTCAGTGGCATTCGTGTTGTATGGACTATTCACAATCCATAAGTTTACCACTCAGATGGATACCCAAGAAAATAAGCCCATTTCTCTGGGTTAGTATGATGAAGATGGTCCCATGAGAATCAGTACCTGAATATTCTTATCTTAAGAATCTATATAGCATTAAGATTAATGGAAGAGAAGACCATAGACTCCAGATCTGCCCAGTACACTCTTTCATTCTTTCCTTTATATACTGGACAAAGTTTTCCCTGCTTGGTGCTAAGGTGACAGTTTCTGGACAGCATAACACTTTTCTTCTCAGTGACTTCTAACTTTCCCTGTTTTTTATTAAGAATTTGGGGGAAGGAGAGTCTTGATGAGAAAGCCTTGCCCATCTGCCCTTTCATTGAATGAGTGTACTGACAGCTGGCACGTTAGTATTTCTAAAGCTGTATAAATCATTAAATATTAAAATAATAATGTAATTGTATACTTAAGTTTACTTCAATCATTGGAAAAGTGGGGATTAAATTATCAAGCCTCTTTCACCAGAATTAATTGTATCACCTTCTTTCCCTCCAAAATAAGAAGAAAATACGATTTTCTATAAATAATTTCTATAAAATACTGTATTTTATAAGGAGTAGAGTACTGAAATTGCAATCAGGAAAACCTGGGTTCAAGTACTACCCCAACACTTACTATGTGATCATGGGAAAATAGTTTTCTCTTCAAGTCTCATCTCTTCATCAGAAAAACTTTAGTAATTAATAATCAAGCAGTTACTTCACAGATGTGTAGAGAAGTTCAAATGTGACACTGTATGTAAAGTTATTTGAAAAGTATAAAGTATAATATAAATGTTAGTGTCATTACTAACATTGTCATTGAGACAGCTGTAGACCAAACTATTTGAACAAATTATCGATCTTCTAAAAAGAGGAAAGAAAAGCAAAAAGGGAGAACATATCAACAGAACATATTTCCTTTTCCTTAGAGAGTTTAAACAAGGTGAATTAATTGTCATAAGAGGAAGTAAAATGAGTCTAGTGATGACATCAACTAAAGTAAATGGTTATTTGATTTCTTGGTCAAACAGAGAAATATGACAGACATACTTTTCTGTTTGTTTGTTCATTTGTTTGACAAAAAGAAAGGCTTGTGCAAGATGGTATCAGAGTCCTCTACCTACATGAAATCTAGTGGTAAATAAAGAGGTAAATATGAGTCATAATTATATTGCCTACTGACCAAAAGTAAGAATCAATGGGGCTTGAAAGAGATTAATTGATTGACAATTCATAATTAGACTCTATTAGGATTAAGCTTTAATAGCCATCAGTAGACAAGCTTTGTTAGAATACAGAGCTGGCTTTAAGAATCAAGAAGACCTGTCTTGAAATATGGATTCTTACTTTTGCAATACTGAATATGTCACCTATCTCCCTGTATAACTTTCCTTATCTGTAAGATGGAAAGAATACACATAAAAGTACCTAGTAAGATATTTTGTGAGGCTCAAATGGGAGAATATATTACAAAATTTCTTGCAAACTTTACAGAGCTTTAAATGGTCAGTTTATTGTTAAAATTTACAAGTGAGTTGGATTGAGATAATTAACCAATTGCAAAATGATAATAGAGTATGTGATTTGAAAGCTGTATACCCAGGTGAGCGTCAGTAACACATAAGCAGAAGAAGTTTCGAAAGACAAGAGATTCACCAGATAATTTTAAGCATGAAGTATCAAAGTTATGAATAAGACTTTAAAAAAGGAATCTAAGGTCTAACTTTCAGAAAAAAAGAACTTTATGTAAATAGATACTTTTTGCCCATCTCTGAGCCATTAATCATTTTTTTTATATAAATTTATTTATTTAACTTTTTTACATTCATTTACAGAAAATTTTGGGTTCCAAATTTTCTCCCCATTTGTCCCCTCCCCCCATTCCAATAGACGAATCATTCTAATTTCCCCTATCACCAATCTGCTCTCTCTTCTATCATCCCTCCCTTCCCTTGCCCCATCTTCTCTTTTGTCCTGTAGGGCCAGATAACTTTCTATTCCTCATTACCTGTATTTCTTATTTCCTGGTAGCAAGAAAAATACTCAACAGTTCTTCCTAAAATTTTGAGTTCCAACTTCTCCCCATCCCTCCCTCACCACCCATTCCCTTTGGGAAGGCAGTCAATTCAATAGAGGCCATATCTGTGTAGTTTTGCAAATGACTTCCATAATAGTTGTGTTGTGTAAGACTAGCTATATTTCCCTCCCTCCTATCCTGCCCCCATTGTTTCTATTCTCTCTTTTGATCCTGTCCTCCCCTAGTGTTCACTTCAAATTGCTCCCTCCTCCCATTGCCCTTCCTTCCATCATGCCCCACCACCCTGCTTATCTCCTTCTCCCTCACTTTCCTGTATTGTAAGATAGGTTTTCATATCAAAATGAGTATGCATTTTATTCCTCCCTTTAGTCGAATGTGATGAGAGTAAACTTCATGTTTCTTTTTTTTTCTCATCTCTCTCTTTTTTCCTCCATTAAAAAGTCTCCAGCTTGCCTCTTCTATGAGAGATAATTTCCCCATTGCATTTCACCGTCTCTCCTCCCACTCCATTTCTCTCTCAACATTTACCTTGATTTCTTTTAAGATATGATCCCATCCTATTCAATTCACTCTGTGCTCTCTGTCTCTGTGTGCGTGCATGTGTGTATGCGTGTGTGTGTGCGTGCACATATGTACATGTGTGTGTGCATGTGTGTGTAATCCCACTAACTGCCCAGATACTGAAAAATTTCAGGAGTTACAAATATTGTCTTTCCATATAGCAATGTAAACAGTTCAACTTTGGTAATTCCCTTATGACTTCTCTTTGCTGTTTACTTTTTCATGCTTCTTCTCATTCTTGTGTTTGAAAGTCAAATTTTCTTTTCAGCTCTGCTCTTTCCATCAAGAATGTTTGAAAGTCCTCTATTTCATTGAAAGATCATATTTTTGAAGTATTATACTCAGTTTTGCTGGGTAGGTGATTCTGGAATATCCTATTCCATGCCCTTTGATCCCTTAATGTAGAAGCTGCTAGATCTTGTGTTATCCTGATTGTATTTCCACAATTCTGGAATTGTTTCTTTCTAGCTGCTTGCAATATTTTCTCCTTGACCTGGGAACTCTGAAATTTGGCCACAATGTTCCTAGGAGTTTCTCTTTTTGGATCTCTTTCAGGCGGTGATCTGTGGATTCCTTGAGTACTTATTTTGCCCTCTGTTTCTAGAATATCAGGGCAGTTTTCCTTGATAATTTCATGAAAGATGATGTCTAGGCTCTTTCTTTGATCATGGCTTTCAGGTAGTCCCATAATTTTTAAATTGTCTCTCCTGGATCTATTTTCCAGGTCAGTTGTTTTTCCAATGAG
>JAQQSK010004916.1:0-16139 GCA_028658325.1 Potorous gilbertii
GCTTTTCTTCTAACTTTGGTTGCATTGTGGTGGGGATTTTTTGTGCAAAACCTTTTCAAATTTAATACAATCAAAATTATCTGTTTTACATTGTGTAATGCTTTCTCTCTTGTTTGGTCATGTGCCTGTCACTCACATAACTTCTCCTTCAGAATTTTGGATGCTATACCACCTGGTGAATATATGCTTAGTATTGATATTACTTCATTGTCTATCGTACATTTTAGCAAGATGTAGTTTCCTTCCTTATCTCTTTTAATGAGATCTATTTTTGCTTTTCCTTTTGCTTTGTCTGAGATCAGGAGGGCTACCCCTGCTTTTGTTTTCTTTTTACTTCAGCTGAAACATAATAGATTCTGCTCCAGCCCTTTACCTTTACTCTCTGTGTTTCTCTTCTTCAAGTGTGTTTCTTGTAAACAACATACTGTTGCATAATGATTTTTGATACACTCTACTATCCATTTCCATTTTATGAGAGATTTCATCCCATTCACATTCACAGTTAGGATTGCTAGGTATGTATTTCCCTCCACCGTGTTTTTCCTCCTGTCTGTCCTCTCTCTCCTTTCACCCATTCCCTCCTCAACAGTATTTACTTATGTCTACTGCCTCCCTGACCTTCCTTCTCATCTGTCAGTCCATCCACCTTATTTAATCTCTTCCCTTTCCTAATTTCCTATTGCATAAAATAAATTTCTGTGTTCATCTAACTGTGCATATTATTCCATCTTTGAGCCAATACGAATGAAAGTAGTCTCCCACACTCCCATCTTTCTCTCCACTGTAATATTTTTTTGTGCCTCATGTGAAATAATTTGCCTCTCCCTTCCTTCCACACTCATTGCTCTCCTCTTTCTCATCCCTTAATTAGTTTTTATGTCATTCCCTCAAATTCACCTTATACCCACCCTCTAGCTATGTATATTTCTTCTAACCATACTATTAGTGGTACAATTTTTAAGAATTACAAATATCATCTTCTCATGTAGGAATGTAAACAGTTTAACTCCATAGAATTTCTTATGCTTTCTTTTTCCCCGTTCTCTTTTTTAGGCTTCTCTTGGGTCTTGATATTGGAGATAACATGTTTTGTTCAGTTCTGATCTTTTCCTTATAAAGTCCTTCTATTTAATTGAATGACCATTTCCCCCCCTGAAGTATTATGCTTAATTTCACAGGGCATGTGATTCTTGGTTGTAGTCCTAGCTTCTTTACCTTCTGGAATATAATTTTCTATGCCTTCTGATCCTTTAATATTGCAGTTTCAAAGTCCTGTGAATCCTGGTTGTGGCTCTCTGATATTTGGATTTTTTCTTTCTGGGCACTTGCAGTATTTCTTCTTTGGCCTGATAGTTCTGTAATTTGGCTATAACATCCCTTAGACTTTCTATGTTGGGATTTCTTTCCTGAGGTGATTGGTGGATCATTTCAATGTCCATTTTTCCCTCTGATTCCAGGATATCAGGACAGTTTTCTTTGATAACTTCTTGAAAGATGCTGTCTAGGTCCTCCTTTTGATTATGGCTTTCAGGTAGTCCAATGATTTTAACATTGTCTCTCTTGGATCTGTCTTCCAGATTAGTTGTTTTTCCAATGAAGTATTTTACATTTTCTTCTATTTTTTTCATTTCTTTGAATTTAAGTGACTCTTGATGACTCATAGTGTCATTAGCTTCCACATGCCCAATTCTGACTTTTATGGAGTTGTTTTCCTCAGTTAGTTCTTGTACTTTTGAATTTTATTTTTCACTTGGCCAACTACTTTTTTAAGCAGTTATTTTCTTTTTCTAAGCTGTTGATTCTTTTTTTCATAATTCCCTTGCATCACTCTCATTTCTTCTCCTAATTTTTCTTCTACCTCTCATATAATTTTAAGCTCCTTTGTGAACTCTTCCATGAGTTCTTTCTGAACTTGAGACTACTTACCATTTTTCTTTTGAGTTTTGCTCATAGGTGTTTTGACATCATTGTCCCCTTCTGAGTTTGTATTTTGGTCTTCCATCTCATCGTAATCACCTTCTACAGTCAGATTCTTTTTTGTTGTTGTTATTTCTTGCTCATCTGTTTTCCCCCTTTTTTCCCTTTCTTTCAAATTTGAGCTCTGCTCCTGAGATGGAAGGGACACTGTAGGATTCTTATGCCTGGAGCTGCAGGCCCAGGCTGTTCACCTGGTGTTGCACTGCTATAGTGCTGAGGCCTAGAGTCTGGTGCTGTGCTGAGGGTGGCAGGTGAGGGTTGGTTAGTGGTGCTGGAGGCCATAGGGATCTGGCAGCTTACCTGATGCTGAGTAGGGTCCTACTGCTGGTATCTGGCATGTACTAAGAGCAGTGGGATGTTTCTGTGTTTTAAGGGGTCTATGCTGAAGCATGTGGTGATTCTACTGGTTCTCCTAGCTATATAGAGGTATGTGGAGTGGGAGTGGGGGTCCTGGTCTTGGCTTTGCCTGCTCCATCACATTGAGGCTCAGACTTTCTTTCTGATTTGCTGAGATGGGGCTTGCTGCTGGTTTGCTGGGCTACTTCCTTTCTTGGACTGTACTCCCCTTTTACCCGAATGAGACAGATCTTTCTTGCTATCTTCCAAGTATCTTGGCCTAAAACCTTGTTTCGCTTTGTCTTTTTGCTGGTTCTACTGGTCCAGGCTTGTTTTGGGCCACTATTTTATGGTTTTGGAAGTGAATATTGGAAAATTATAGTAATTAACTCCTAATTCAGCCATCTTAGATCCCAGAATTTGTTCCTCCACAGAAACTTGTTGAAAAGATTTCCCAGTTACTCATTTCTTTTTAACTTGTACTACTTTAGCTTTGTTTGTGCAAAACCTTTTAAATGTTATGTAATAAAAATATTCCATTTTACTCTGTATGATCCTTTCTATCATTTGTTTACTTATCAAACTATTCCCTGTCTATGCAACCAGAAGATACTTCCTTCCTTGCTGCTTTAATTTGTTCATGGTGTAACTTTATATAGAGGTCATGAATCCATTTGGAGCTTATCTTGGTGTATGAAGTATAATTTGCTAGATTGATGTCTGGTTTTCTTAAAGTTGTTGTATTTTCCCGTAACTGGAATCACCAATCTAATCAAACACTGTGCTACCCTGTCTGAATCTAATCTGTACCTAATCCTGCCTCCTACCTTCAATGACTTCATTAAAGTCTCAGTTAAAGTCATCTTCTGCAAGAAACCTTCTCCCTTATCTTTGTGATTTCCCTCTGAGACCACGCCAAATTCATCTTGCATATGTGTGTTGTTTGCATGTGTCTCCCTTTACTTTCATTAGACTGAGAATTTCTTGAGTACATCAACTAGGTTTTTTTGCTATGTCTTTTGTATTCCTATCACTCAGCAGAGTGTCTAACTGTCCTTATAGTAGACACTCAATAAAAACTAGTTGACTAACTGGTTGATTAATCTGCTTCACTGACTGATCTCTCTTTCCTTCCACTTTTTTCATTATTTCCTTTGACATTTTTAACTTTCCCCCCTTCATATCAATGTCATTATTATTTTACCTAGTTCTATAAAATAGTCTCTTCAAAGTTTTATTTGTATCTCACTGAGTAAATAAATAAATTTAGTTACTAGTGTCATTTTTATTATATTGGCTTGACCTACTCAAGTGCAACTAATTTTTCCCCAATTATTTAGATCTATTTCTGTGAAGATTGTTTTGTAGCTAGTGTCATATATCACTGGGCGAATCTTGATAGATAACAAATTTTCCATTACTGTTGAAGGTATCATCTACCTTCCACCCCTCCCCCCAGGATTGCTTCAACTCTTTAGTCTCGCTTGCTACATGCACAATCTTGTCATTTCTATTTCCATAACATCTCTCACATCTGTCCCCTTTTCAAGCCCTCATCACTTTCATCTGGAGTTTTGCTATAGCTTCTTAGTTTCCATAAGTCAATCATCTCTTTACTCCAATTCATTTGCCACTTAGCGGCCCAAATGAGTGAAGCTGTGACTATATAACCCTCTACTCAATAAATTCCAGTGATCCCTTGTACTTCTAAAACAACAACTCTTCTTCCTCTTCCTCCTCCATTAAAATTTTGGCACTTAAAAGTCTACAGAACCTGATTTCTTTTTACATTTTCAGTCTTCTTACACATTTTCTCCCACACCCTCTGAGATCCACTTATACTGACAGGTTTGAGACTCCAAACATACTAGCGTCTATTTCCCATCTCTGTCTCTTTGCACTGATTTTCTGCCATGCCTGGTATATATTCCCTCCTCACCTCTAATTCTCTGAATCCCAGTTTTTCAAGGTTCAACATAGTCATCAGCTTCTATCAGAAACCTTTTCTGATTCCTTTAGCCATCAGTGGCTATTTAATAAGGAAACACCTGCTATAACCCTTAGAAAACCAAACTCTCAGGAACAAAGGAAAAATCGTTAGCACATTTTAGGGAGTCAGAGAGTATAGCAGATAGAATGCTGCATTTGAAATCAGAAGGTTTAAACTCCAGTTCTCTCCTTGATTCTTGTGTGACCTTTCTGGGGCTTCAGATTCTTTGCAGGTAAAGGGAAGGGTTTACACTCGATGACTTCTAATGTACCTTACAGATGTAAAACCTATGGTCATATCTCTAAATATATACATGTATTATTTGTTATGCACTGTGTGTGTTTATGTTGTTATTTGGTCATTATTCAGTCAAAAAAATACTGAAGTGGTTTGCCATTTCCTTCTCCAGCTCTTTCTAGAGATGAGGAACTGAAGTAAACAGAGTTTAATGACTTACTCAGGGTCACAAAGCTAGTAAGTGCCTGAGGCTGGATTTGAATTCATGAAGATGAGTCTTTCAGACTCCAGGCCTGACTCTCCACCAGTCACTACACCACTTAGCTGTCAAATATACACATATATCCTAAAGATAGTGTCTCTCCTTGAAATTGCTTGCTGCAAATTCCTTTTTAAAAATGCTTTAAAGGCCTTAAAAAATAAACACTTCCCTCTTGACACTGAAATGAATAAGCACAAGTGAACTATAACTTAAGTTTTCCATTAAATGTCCTTTGAGATAGTTGGCTCCAATCTGGGGCGACAGGGAGAAAGGCACCACACAACTTTTGGACAAGTCTAGGCAGAAGCACAGGATAACCCATTTGCCAGCCTATGAGAGTACCTCACACCAGGTGGAGTTTGGTATCTCCATAGTATAGCACATAGGGATTTTTTTTTCAACTTTGTTTACATTTCTGAGGCATGACAAAGGGATGGAATTGCTCAACTTCCAAACTAGGCAACGCTGTGCACGAACACTTAGGGTTACCTGTCTCCCTGTTATTGAAGGAACAGGGAAATCCAAAAGAAAAATACATGCCAATTAAATTTCTATTTTGATTATACAAAAAGCCAGGGAAAGCAGCTTCATCAAATATATCTGAGTGGTGGTATGGTACACTGGGAAGAGAACTGGTTTGGATGAGAGTCAAGAGCCCTGTGTTTGGGTATTTTTCAGTGTACTCATAACAACCCTCTCAGACCATAACTGCAAAGCAACTTCCAATCATGTTGATCAGAAATTTCACTTTGGGAATTCCCTGTACCAATGGGTTATTCCAAATCCAAACCAAAAGTGTGCATGTGTATATGTGTGTGTGCATGTGTGCATGTGTATGTGTGTATGATAACAGATGATCTCTGAGGTTCCTTCCAAATCTATATGAACCTGGAATCAGGAACTCTAGAGTTCAAATCTTGCCTCAGGGCACTTGCTAGCTATATGACTCTAGGCAGGTCACAATGCCTTTCTCACTTGGTTTCTCCTCTATAAAATGGGGGTAACAAGAGTATCTCCTCGGATTGTGGTGAGGACCAAATGAGAGAATATTTGTAAAACTCTTAGTGCCTGACCTATAGACCCTCAATATGTTTTCTTCTTTCCTTCCTCTTTATCTTCTATATTAGCAATATCTTAAATTAATAGTCTATCTACTTTTATTTGATGACTTATATCTATCTTCTATATTGGAAATGTATCTTCCACATTGACAATATTTTAAATTACTAGTCTACCTACTTATGTTTAATGACCATGCTTTCAATGGAAACTATGAACAAATGAAAAATTATTTAAGTGCTTACTTTGTGAAAAGCCCCATATGAATCCCTGGAAATACAAATAGAAAAATTAAACTAGTTACTGCTCTTGACTCTCATGTCCTAATAGGAGGAGATGACCCATTCAAGAGGTTTCAGTTCTAAATCAGTGGTCCTTGAGGCATAGCAGCAGAGAGGCTGGGTATTGCATCTTCTTTTGTGACATTTTTGGTGACAAGAATATATTGTTTCTAGTGCTGAGGTGTTTGACAATGCTAAGGACTTTGATGCTAAGAACTTTCTTTTTGGGACCTCAGAGCTATGGCTTCTGGGGAGGCAGGGACGGCAATAGTTGCTGAGACATTTGGCACATTGCATCTTCAAAGGTTGATCCTCTAGACAATGGCTGTGGGGACCTGAGCTGCAAGTTTACCTGCCTATTCATGACAGTTGTTTAGAAGGTTAGTGTTGATGATGGTTGGAATGGCAATCCCTTCTCCACATGACTTACTCCCCTCAATGATGGCTATAATGGCTAGGCTGGAATCTAGGCTGGTAATCAGAGTTCTGGGCTGTTTCCATTGTACTGAGGGAAGGTGATGGTCAAGGTGGTAGTAGCATTCTAACTTGCCTGGCATATACTGGCTCCTTTCACTCCTTCAGGGTAGTTTGCTGCTTCAGCTAGACAAGCCAGACTTCCTCACAGATAGCATTTGATCAGAAGCTGGTGGAGCTAGTAGTGGGAATAGTAGGTCCCTTGCATGAATTGCTCCCTTAGACTAACAGTAGGGCTAGTGGTCTTAGAGGCTTTTGTGGCCATAATAATGCATAATGTAACTTACAAGTATGTTATAGGAAAGTAAGACACATCTGTAGCAGTTTATTTAGTTTTGATAGACATATGTATTGAAATTGCATATGAGGAACACTTCATATAGTAGAAAATGTATTGGCTCATGGAATTATAAATTCACAGAATCTTAGAGTTAGAAGGGACATCAAAGGCTAGTTAGTCCAATCTGATCCTGAATGGGAGCCACCTTGATAACATTCAGACTTTACTTAAAGACTTACAGACCATGGAGAACTCACCATTTCCTGAGCCTGGCTATACCTTCTGAGGAATAAAATTACATGGTTCCAATGGTTAGGAAGTTTTTTTCTTATATTCAGTGGACATTTATCTAATCAAATCTCTCTTCCACAAGAAATCCCTTTAAAAATATGAAAACATTCTCATGCAGTGTGCCAAACTAGAAAAATAGAGTGGCCAGGTTCATGAAGAACTCTAAATGCCAAGGAGAGGAGTTTATATTAATCCTAGAGGCAATCAATAGAGAGCCTCTGGAATTGAGTATTGGGGTTACCTCCTCAATTCCCATAATCTGTACCTTCACTTTACCTCAGTCACATATGAGGATGATCTGCCCTTGATTTCTCCATCACCTACGAATGTTCCACCCCATCAATCCCCTTAACTTTGAAATTTATCTACTTGGTACAACCTCCTGTTCTGACATTCTTTTCATGCCGTCTCTTCTGCTAAATTTACTTTTCTTCTCGCCAACGTATCTAATTACCCAACCATTCCTAGCTTTCTTATTCCATCACTCCTGCTCTGACTTCACTTTCCTACCATAAAAATATTGAATTCACCAGTTTGACATTATACTCCTCCCTATCCTTGAATCCTTTACCCCCTTTTCCTGTTGTTTAGACCCTTATAATTACCAACCTTGCCTTTCATCTTGTTCATACTTTTACAAAATTCTATCATCCATCCTCTCTGTTTACATATGCAAGCTGCTGGACACATCTGGAGAAAGGGACACGAATATGTTCAGTGGGTCTACTACAGATATATATTATCCAGTCTCAATTGGGCCCTCACTGTTGCATGGCAATTCTTGATTTTTTTTGACTCCTTGTCACCGTATCAGAAAAGACAGTTTTAGTCTTGTCTTCCTAACTCTGTGTGTAACCCTCTCCCATGCTGTTTCTTCTATGTTTTGGATGAAACCGAGTCATACACTCTGTTTGGAAGATAAAATGGATGACAGTTAAAGTGGCAGTTATTTGACCCACTCAGCACATACTATCTCTCCTTCATGGTGCCTTGCTGCTTTAGCTAATCTGCTCTGTAGGTGGCAATTGGATGTCAGTTGATGAGAAGAGTTGACCACTTTTCCACAAGACTTGCTTCCCTGAAGAATGGCTGTGAGGTTTAAACTGGAAGATGGATCGCTGACTAGGGAACACAGATTTTCTCAAAGCTCTTGGGTTCACCATCCTGAATTGTCTCCACCTGATCTCAAGAAAAGTAGTAGTGATTTGACTTGCTTGACACCAGCTGCTTCCTCTCTCCCTCAGGATGCCTTTCTGTTTCAGTTAGGTGAGCTTGCCTAATCAAACACCTACTAGCAACTGTGTATGGTCATTCTCCACCTAGACCAAAAAATTCTCTAGACAGACCAAATGCTGCTTCAAACTCCCAAATTCTTGGAAAGGTCCAATTCAGTTCTTCTTTGAATGGACAAAAGAGTTTTAGATAACACAATTCAATTTAGAACTGGATGCTTAACCCATGCATCCAGCAGGGTGCAGTCATCAGGTGAAGATTCTACAGGAACTCTGGACATGGGACCTCTTGCTTGGGCCTCTCGCAGTGGGAAGAGGACTTCTTCAGAAAAGACACATATTCCTAGGCTTGGGGCTTTTCTCTGTTTTGAGTGGACTGTTACCACCAACTATTTCTCTTATCCGCTAATACATCCTCATGAAATAGTGGGAGTGAACTCAAGGGCTAGCCCTGAACAAGGAACAGCTTCCTACCATCACTTTGCCCTGGCATCCTTTTCTCTTGGACTATGACTCCTTTCAGTTGTACATGTGTTCCTTTATTTCTTGTCTCTGTCCCCAATCAGAATCCAAACTCTGTCCATTATTCTGTTCCCCCAACCATATAGTTACAAAGATGCATATGATGAAGGTAAGTCATTCCATCTAATCTATTTTCTTGGTTCTCTATTCTGAGTTCACACAAATCTTCCCACGTCACTGAACTCTGCATATTGTTTACAACAGCATAAAAATATTCTATTATATTGATGTACCATCACTTATCCAACTATTCTCCCATCCTTTAGAATCCACTTTGACTTTGTGTCCACTTTGTGTCCAGTATTTTTGCTGCTGCAGAGAATGCTACTATGAATGTTTTGTTACATGTGGGACTTTTGTCTCTATCATTGGCCCCCTTGGGGAATGCCCAGCTAGTGGAATGTAGAAGTCAAAAGATAAGAATGGTTGGTAACTTTGCTCCTTCATTGGTTGGACTTCCTTAACAGAGCCAGGTGTTAAGAAATTTCCATAAATACTTGCTTACTTTTCTAATGACTATTCAAAATAGCTTGGAATAGTGATAGGAAAATTGGAAAGATTTTTTTCAGAAATTGTTTCCTTAATTAGTCGTAGAATCAAGGTCATAGAGCTGGTAACAAAAGACTGGGTTTGGAATCAGAATATACAAGTTTGAAGTCTGAATCTTCTACTTGTTACCTATGTGTGACCTTGGGCAAATCCCTTTGCCTGTCTGACCTTTTTGTGAAAACGGAAGGGTTTGGACTTAATGCCATCTAAAATCCTTTTGAATTTTTGATCCTATGAGGTCATCTAGTTGAACTTCCCAACCCTTTGTTAAGTCCTCCACAATGTCTTTTATATCTGTCCCCTTATTCCAATTCCACAGCAATAACCCCAGATCATAGGGCCTCAACTGAAGCTATTGCATCAAGCTTCCTAACTGTTCCCTTTGTGTCCATTCATCCTGCACACAACTACAAAAGAGATATGCTTGAACTCTTTTGTAAATTTTATTTTTATTCTGAACTTAAACAAAAGTGGTATTTTCATATATATAACAGAAGACAAAAAGATATTCTCTTTTTCACTCTACTTTGCATTCATTCATATTACCAAAGACTCTGAAATTTGTCTTTTGTCATTTCTTACTGGGCAATAATATTCCTTTACATTTCTGTACTACAATTTATTCAGCCATCCTCTAATTGCCTAAAGAGACAATCTATGTCACTCTCTTAAATTATAGATCTTTTCTTTTATCTTTCTAGATCTAAAAGTTTATTCTCATTAATTTCCTTAAACCATCCCTGTAAATTCCAATCCTTGCCTTTTACCCTATTGAATCTGATGTATTTCTTCACCAAATTGTGTGTGTGTGTTCAACGCTCTTTGTCCATTTCAGATAAAAATGAGGGTCTTCTAATACTTCTTTCCTTTCTTCTCTGCATATTTTTTTACACTTCAGCTATGAGACTGAAAGTTATGAAAGTTTTCACCCTCCCCTCTTTTCTTAATTCATGTTCTTCCAATTACCCTTCCTTCTTTTTATCCTCTAAAAAATCCTTTAAAGAAACCAATCCAGCCCCCATTCATTTTGTTTTAGTCCTTTCAATGCCCTCTCCAGATGTTGTATCATCCTAACTGTAGCTCCTGGGTATTTGATTGGCTTCTTTCTGGATGCTCATGGTACTTTTACTTTGATGTGTGGATTTTGGCAATGACATTGCTGTGATTTTTTTTTCCTTTTAGTGTTTCTTACAGGAGGTGCTTGGTGGATTCTTTATATCTTTACCTTTCCCTGTGGTTCTATCAAATCTAGTCTGTTTTCATTTATGATTTCTTGAAATATGGTGTCCAGACTTTTTTAAAGTCATGGTTTTCAAGAAGTCTAATTATTTTTAAATTATCTCTCCTTGACTTCTCAGGTCAGTTGTTTTCAATATCAAATATCTTGTATTTTCCTTTTATTCAATCTTTTGATTTTATCCTAATATTTCTTGATATCTCATGAAGTCACTGATTTCTGTTTGGCCTATTCTAGTTTTTAGGCATTACATTTTTGAGGGCAAGGTTAACCACTTTCTCTTTTCAGCTACCTGTTCTCCTGAGTTTTTACCTTTTTTCACTGCTCTTAACTCTTGCTTCATTTTTTTCTACTTGTTCATTTCATCCTTTCGGGGGTGGGGGGAAACCCTTTTTTCCTTTAAGACTTTGCTTTCTGTTATTATGGAATAGACTTGAAATAATTTTTGATTCTTGTTATGTAGGTGACATGGTGTTCTTGAAGACTATAGAACTCCATCAGGTCCTACTAATGTTGAAAGATTTCAAGAATAGTCTTGGAGGATGTTTTTTGTTCTCCAAGGATTAACTCAGATAAATTTAAAGAGGATAATGAGCAAAAAGTTGTCTACCAGATGGTGAAATTTTCAGCCACAGAATTTTAAAGATCAGCTACTAGGACATTGAAAAAGTTGTGATTTAGACTGTTGGAAGAAATACTTACATAAATAATATCACAAATATTTTCAAGCACTAAAAAACTACAAAAGAACAGTTAATGCCATGTAAGTCCAATGATTATATCAAAGGAGAAGCACCAATATTATTATAAATTGGATATTTTTCAAGTTTATCTAGTACATTTATGTATAATTGGAGAGACAGCACCATCCAGCTGAGTGAAAAGAGGAAAGCTCTGTTACCTTAGAGATTATGAACTGTACTTGCCACTTTCACTTTGGTGAAAGAGAATGTAAGTCATTGAGGGGGAAATCTTTGTATTTCCCAGAAGGCTGCATGTGAACCCACTCATAGTATGGTGACATCAATAGGTGAGGGTTCTAGAAATCATAGTGAATTTCCTCCCCTGCCCCTCCAATATTAGAGATTTGAGCTGGAAAGAATGTCAGAAGTCATGAACTCCAACTTGGTCATCTTGAAAATAAAAAAATTATGACCCAGATAAATTAAGTGATTTAACCAGAGTTGTACAGGTTGTAGATTGGAATTTGAACCCAAAGTTTCTGGTCCCCCACCCATTGCTTTTTCCATCATATTGCACTCTCCCTCATGAATGAGTACTCTGCGATAGTGGAGATTTAAAATTCAGAGCTGTGGCAGCTTGAGTTTGGAGAAAAAGAACCCTAGTGGCCAATAGAGATGAATCATAGAAAAACATTGTGGCAGGAGATCACATCCCTTCAAGGAAAGGTAAAGCAAATATTTTACTAGCTTATTCCTTTTTTTCATTGTTTTTAATCACAATTAAATGATTTTATTGGTAGATTTATGTCACCGGGGTGATTTAACAATAAAGGATCAATTGAATAGGAGCTCCCAGGTCATCAGCTGAATACTTACTAAACCTCTAAACAGCTACACTTATCCTGAGAATACCAGTGTCCCATTCCCTTTAAAACTAGAACAAGTCACTTAACTTCTTGGGGTGGAGGTGGGGCCTTGAGCAGGTTACTTACCTTCTATGAAGTTCATTTTTCTCACTTTCTAAATGAGGATAGTGATACTCACACTACCTACCTTATAGGGTATTTTGAAGAAATGCTTTGTCAACCTTAAAGTTCACTATAAAGATGATTTAATTATAGTTTTTTGTTTGGAAATTTTCCAACAAATCAGGAAAAATGCCTTTCAAATATTGGTACTTACCTTTTTTTACAAAATCCTGCAAAAGTCAAGACTCAAGGACCTTAGCAATATTTTCCTCTTTTCTATTTAAAACAGAAAAAAACCTTATTATCAGTATAATTTGGGGCAAATAACTTCAATTACCTGAGCCTCAATTTTCTCACTTGTAATAGAATGGAGACAGATTTGAAGACCTTTAAACATTATAAACCCATAAATATTTTATAGAACAGAGGCATTCTGATTTGTTTCAATATTTTTTCTTTTGCTTTGTTAATTTAAGAGTAAAGGCTTTTGAAAAGGATCTAGAGTTTAAGATCTACATTTGAATCCTGAATCTGGTACTTGTGACCCTCTATGATTGCCATGATTGGAATCTCTGTTTATCTCTAAGGTGAAGGGGTAGTCTATTAAGTCTTTTCCAGCTTTAAATTTATAATTCCTTATTTCAGATGAACTTGTTCTCTGAGAAACAAGAACTTGGGAAATGCTATACAGGAGTATGTTTCAATAGAGATCATGGCAGTATTTCTCAAAAGTAAATGAGGTCCATCAAACATCTGTTACCCATGTTCTATATCTACGATCCACGAATTTATGGTGAACTTATTTAACCTTAACTTCTATTCTTCCATGAAAAGTCCCCTGTGCTCTCCTCCCTCCTCCCGTTCTCCCATCAAAAACTGTTCTCAGGAAAGAATCTGACAGATTCATTCAAACAAAGACAAGTCTCCATCTCTCTCCTATCAAAGGATGCTCTTAGCCGGCTGTCATTTTGGGAAGGATGTGATAACTAATTCACACTCTAGCTGCTGCCAAGTGCTTGCATTTGCAATTGCAGAGCACCTAAAATACCCATATGCACAGCTTCTGTTTGTTGTACACAAATTGTCCTTGCTTATGCATCAACATGGCATCACCTTACTGTGGCAGACTCACCCTTTCTTACCCCCTTGGCTCACTCATCTCTCCAGCCAGAGGATATGAAGGCAGGGTTGGATGATGCCTGAGGAAGTTAAAGGACAGTTTCAGGGGAAGGCCGCTAGGACATCACCAGGTAAAATTGTGAAGTGGTCCAAATTTTACAACTATAGAGGGACTGCAGAGATCATTTTGTCCAATTTATTCATTTAACAGGTAAATACTGAGGTCCAGAGAATTGAAGTGATTTGCCTACGGTCATTCACAAAGTAAATGGCAGATCACGGGGCCTCTGATTCCAGAAAAATTGCTCTTTCTATAGTCCTAGACTGATCACCAAGTCAAGGTCCCTCCCTTCCCCAATCATCTAGTGTTTTTCTTTTCCCTGTAGCTATGAACTCAGTATATGTTTGATGTTCTCTAACTTTCCAAGGTTATTCCCATGACAAGGCCCCACTGAAGTATTTATTGTTATTCAGTCATTTCTCAGTCATATCCAACTCTTCAAGACCCAATTCGGAATTTTCTTGGCAAAGATACTAGTGGTCTGCCATTTTCTTCTCCAGCTCATTTTACAGATGAGGAAACTGAGGCAATAGGGTTAAATGATTTGCCCAGGGTCACACAGATTGGAAGTGTCTGAGGCCAGATTTGAACTGAGGAAAATGAGTCTTCCTGACTCCAGGCCCAGTCCTCTATCCATTATACCATTTAGCTGCCTTAGGAAGGGACCTCAGGGGTCATCTATTCTAACATTGTACACAGAGCACCTAGCTGCCCTACTGAAGTATATCTGCAACATTATTATTTGCTCTTTCAACATTCACTTGCTCTTGTAATAGGTGTCAGGAAAGCAATCAAATAGCTAGCCTTTGTATAGCATCCTCTACCAGGCACTGTCCTACACACTTCACATGGGGAGGAAAGAGCATATTCATAACAACCTGGGAGGTAGGTACTTTCATTATCCCTAATTTCAGATAAGGAAATTGAGGCAGACAGAGTCACAAAGTTAGTGTCTGAGGTTATGTGAACTTACTGTCTTAAGTCTTACTGACTCCTGGACCAGCACGGATGATTAAACTGTGAAGCTCTCTATTGGCAATTTGTGATTCAGTTTCTAAAGTTCATGACATTCATGTCTCATCAACTTGGTCATTTGATGAGTCCTAACATCGGTATTATGGGTATCTTCCATACTTGGATACTTCTCTCTTCCCTTCCCTCAGTGTATGAAGAAAAAAATAGCTTATTCTTACTTGACTGACTACAGTTAGAATTTATGATAGCATTCAACTTACCTTTTTTGAGGGGGAGGGAGAGGAAGAAGAAGAAGAAGAAGAAGAAGAAGAAGAAGAAGAAGAGGGGAACACTGTTATCTGCTCTGTCACAATCTTTAGACATTCCTTGGTAACAGGGAAATTTTATTTCTTTTGGAGCAATACAGTTATTCATTAACAAGAATTTTTCAGATCTCTCCAAAACCTTTTTTTCTTTCAGGAGTCTTTTTTATTCATTCCTTCAGTCAATCAACAAGCATTAATTAACTGACTCCTATGTGTTGGGTTTTGGGAATATAAAAGCCAGAAAATCTCAACCCTCACAGAACTTATATTTTATTGAAGAAAACAACTCACACAAAAATAAATATAAACAAGATAAATATAAGGTGAAATTTTTTTTTTACAAATATGATATCACTTTTTATTCTTACGTTACAGATTAGGAAACTGAGGCAGACAGCAGTTCAATGACTTGCCCAAGGTCACATAGCTAGTAAGTGTCTGAGGTCAGGTTTGAACTCTGGTCTTCCTGATTCTAGGCCCAGGACTCTGTTATGTTACATATCTACCAGTTATTATGTTGATTAAGAAAAAAACCAAAACACATCGTGACAAAAAGCAACTATGAATTCAAGCAAATAAAGGGCATTGATCAAAAGATAACTATGTTCTAGCTAGGGGTAAGCAACCTGTGCCCCCGAGGCCCCACGCGACCCTTCAGGTCCCCAGGTGCAGCCCTCCGACAGACTCCAAGTCCCACAGAACAAATCCCCTTATGAAGGGAGTTTGTTCTGTGAAGCCTGAACTCAGTCAAAAGGCCGCCCCCGAGGACATAGAGGGCCACATGCGGCCCTGAGGCCACAGGTTCCCCCCTCACCCACCTCATTCCCTCCTCCATCTAGGCACTGTGTTAAGTGCTAGGGATACACATGTTGTTATTTGTTCTTTGTTTTTCTTTTTAAATACATTTATTTAACTTTTTACATTCATTTTCACAAGATTTTGGGTTCCAAAATTTTCTCCCCATTTGTCCCCTCCCCCCTCCTCAATACACTGAACATTCTAATTACCCATATCACCAATCTGCCCTCTCTTCTTTCATCCCTGCCTTCCCTTACCCCATCTTCTCTTCTGTCCTGTAGGGCCAGATAACTTTCTATTTCCCATTACCTGTATTTCTTATTTCCTAGTAGCAAGAACAATACTCAACAGTTGGTCCTAAAACTTTGAGTTCCAACTTCTCCCCATCTCTCCCTCCCCACCCATTCCCTTTGGGAAGGCAGGCAATTCAACATAGGCCATATCTGTGTAGTTTTGCAAGTGACTTCCATAATAGTTGTGTTGTGTAAGACTAACTATATTTC
>JAQQSK010004917.1:0-23921 GCA_028658325.1 Potorous gilbertii
GTGGGGGCAGGAATGAGGGATAAGAATCCCCCATTTTAAATTATTTAGAAATATTAACTTAAATGTTTGTGCCATTGATGTGAAATAATTTCTAAGAATATGTGACTGGAGAAACTTAATCATATAAATGTTTATAAAAAATGAAAACAGAAGAGATAAGGACACTACTACTAATTGAAGTATGACCCACAGGTTTTCCTTGATGAGACAAATAAAGAAGTTGGCAAAATTGGCTTCATAATGTGCACAAAAGCAAAAAAAAATACATTTCAAGAAATTCTTGATCATGTAATTTTGAAGTACTTCTGATTATGATAAATTTAAAAGACCACCATGAAGATAATTACAGCTTATATGCCCATCCTGCCTGCAGAAGATAATATATAAAATTTTTATGAAAGTACTAAGACAAGTTTCTTCAAACTAATCAACCAATATTTTGATAACTGATGACTTTATTAGAAAGGTGGGAACATAAATGACTGAAAAAATGTTGGAAATTGTGATTTGGCAGTAAGAAAGAGCTAGAAATATGTGCATTACTCAGAAGTCTCACATCTCATCTAAGATGACTTTAAAAAGAGAGTGAAAAGGTACCATACAAGGCAAGAAATGAGCTAAATGGCAAAAGGAAAACAGCTGTATCACAAAAAAACAGGAAAAGAACGGTTGCTGGCTTTTCAAGTAATTTATGAATCAGCCCAGAAACTTTCTTAGATATTATTTTGTGATCATTTTGCAAAGAGGAGAGATAAAACATGCAATGACAATATATACTTAGAAAATGAATTAATTTGGTAGAATATAAATAGTATTACCTCCTAAAGCAATGAAGACAAATGAAGGGGAAGATGAGTTCGCAGAAAGCTTAGAGTGAGATCAAATTCAACAAACAGCCCATCATTTATGAATGAATGAATGTATTTATTAAGGGCTTACTATGTATAAAGCACAGTACTGAGTGCTGGGGATATGAATAGAAAACTAAGATAGCTGCTGCTTTCATAGAGTTCATATTGTAATGGAGGAGACAACATGTAAAGATGGTTTGAGTTACAAGTCATATGGAAAGGTCTCATGATCCTTAAAGTATAGCAGCCAAGTTAATATTAATACTTCTTCCATAATGTCATTTCAACTGATAAAATCATATCAGTTTCTGATTCTACACCATTTGACATTGGCAAAAACTTTGTGGAAATAACTTTCTTTTTATCAAAAAATCAATTGTAAACTATAGTTAGGCATTAAGAAAACATAGGTCAGGAAAGGTGTGTATTACTCAGAAGCCTCATGCTTCATGTGTGCTGCCTTTAAGAAGAATATATGAAAATACCAGCCAAGGAAAGCAATGAAGAAAAAGACAAGATAATGTAATTTCTTTCTTTTCATTTCTCTTCTTTAGTAGCTATGTCTACAGGACCCATAGCAGCAGTCACTAGATTGTATACCCACTCCCTTCCTAAAATGATGGTTGTTGGCATTGGTCAGGAAGCACTACATTTCAACTGTATTCTCTGGTTCCAGAGTCCAGGGTGGTCTCCTTTAGTCTGAGGGAAAATGGTGGTCAAGATAGTGGTGGTGGTTTTGATTTGACATACTGCTTCCTATCTCTCACTCAGGGTACTTGGTTGTTTTATCTAGGCAGGGTTATTTACTTTGTCTGGCAGTTGGTGGAATATTTGATTGCTTCTCCACTAGACTTACATTTTGGGATGATGGCTATTAGGGCTGAATTGCAAGTAAAAGGAGTGATCTAGGAGTTGCCCCAACTCCTAGGACTGACATGCCTGTTGTTGGTAGTTGTGGTAATGGGAATGTGGAGTCCTCTCTCCACAATGATTTTCCCCCTCAATAATAGTTATGGGGGCCTGAGTCGGAGCCAAGTCTGGTAGTTTGAGCAGTGCTGTAACTCCTAAGGTTCTTAGGCTCAGGATCATGGGCTATCTGGATCAAAATCTAAAGGGAAATGATGACTAAGGTGGTCCTAGATTGATATGCTTGGCACATGCTGTCTTTATTCTCTCTTCATAGGGTCTTGCCGTTTTAGGTAGAATATTGGTGAACAAATACACAAAAAATGAAACGTATTTACTAGTGTGCCTCAAATGCTTTATTTTCATTATTGTTGAAAACAGCAGAATCACAATACAAGTATAACTTCTCAATCCTATATGTGTGATATAAGTGGAATTAACATTCCTGAAAACTGAATTAGTAAGAAGAGTTGAAACAAGAATTATAGTAAAAAAAAATAATTTGTTATAGGCATCTAAATTTAGAAAGTAAGGCACATATTTTAAAATATTTGAAAGTGATGAAAATATTAAGACAAGTGGAAAAAATGGATATCAGTACTCCTCCAAATGCCAAAAATTAAAATGACTACAGGTATATACATATGTCCTAATTTTATAATTTCTGTAAATTCTTTCTTAAAATAATACACAGCTATGATGACTTTCCTAATGAAAATATGAGAAGGGATTTGCAGGTTTTCACAAATTTTATTCTACAGTAAACCAAATCACATTAGACTGAAAGATGGAGAGATGATGGAATCTTGCTGCATTTATTGATTATTAAATTATACAAATATGTTTGATCCTGTGGAACAGAATATGTACTAATAGACTTTGCTCCAATATGTTAGAATCATTTAAGATAGTTTGGTGATTTTCAGAATACTAACTTCAAGCAAATCATTCAACAAGGAGACATGTGCCAGCTAGAGTATTTCAACAATGCCTTAGAAAGTACCCTTCACAGGGGATTCCTAATGGAAGAGGGAATCCTTATAAATAGTGAGGTCCTCCAGATGCACTTTTCACAGGTGGTATTGTGTTGCTTGAGTGGAGGCTGAATGGCTCTAGTACTTTTCTAACTGAGAACAAAATGGAGTGAGGGAACCTCTAATTTTCAGGTGAAAGCATTTAGGTCCCTAGGATCTGCTTTTTATCCTATTAGAAAGGAAACAGAGCAAGGAACCAGACAAGACAGTAGGACACAATTATATATATTCCAAGTCTTTACTTTCAAACAAATGGCATGGATGACTTCACCAGTGGAGCTCCAGGGATTTCTTTTTTTTTCCTTTCTAAAGTTCCACTTAGATATTATAACATTCTCAAATTTATAGGCAGTGTTGTTCTGGTGACAGGCCTCTTTCTGAACAACACATTAGTAAGTAGAAAAATTCCAAACTCTTCAAAAATGCAAAAGTTTCTATTATTGATCTTGTTTATTTGATCTAGGCTTCTTAGTGTCCACAAGAGGAAAATGAATATAAGCCATATAAAGACAAGCTGGAAATTCCCTCTTCTTTCTAATATGGCTTGTTGTTATTCAGTCATTTTTTTTTTCATTTATATCTGATTCTTTGTGACCCTTTCACGAGGTTTCTTTCTTTTTATTTTTTTGGCAGGAATATTGGAGCCATTAGACATTTCCTTCTCCAGATCATTTTTGAGATGATAAAATTGAGGCAAGCAGGGGTGGTTGTTTGACCTAGCATCACAGAGCTGGTAAATGTATGAAGCTGGATCTGAACTCATGAAGATGAGTCTTCCTGACTCAAGGTCTGGCATTCTATTTACTGCATACTTTGTTGCCTCAATATGGATTGTATATTCTCTTAATTGATGAATAAAGGGTTTTTTTTATCTTTAGATCAGTTTCATTTCCTTGATAAAACATTCAAGAACATGTAAGGCAAAATATCTTTAAGTTTTCATCATTAAGTACTTTGAATTATGAGACAATTTATATTAAGCATGATTTTAAAAAACAAGATAAAATATTTAGAAATATCTTTGACTTCTTTCTAGTGTCTCTTTTCCTTCCTGGTGTCAGCTGAGTGATAATAAGTATCCACTTATAGAGTATTGTAAGGTCTGCAACATACTTTATAAATATTTATTTTATCCTAGCAACAGCCTTCACAGGTAGTCACTATTAATATTATACCTATTTTACAGATACGGATATTGAGAAAAAGATTAAGTGTTTTTTCCATATTCCAAAATATGCTGAAGACACATTTAAATTTAGATCTTTGGGAAGCCAGCTCCAGTATTCAATCCCTATACCATAAAGTTTCTGCTAATTTTTATCTTGTAAGTTTTGTACCCACAAAAACTTTTGTACCCCTAAAAAGGCCTTGTGGACTCCAGATCACTCTACATTCTATATGTCTTTATTTACTGTTTTCAACTATAAAATAACCTTAACATTTTCCAAACAGCAGGGAGGAAATCCCCTTCAATATTAAAACCTGTAACCAATTATGAAGAAAATTGTTTTATTCTATTTGCACAACACTGTTCATCCCTGGATGATATTTTCTTATGAACAGGAATATAGATCATCCGCAAAGACTCAGTCTCTTCCTTTTTTACTATACTTGAAGGTAAACGGCTTTTTCAACTTCAAACCTGAGCTTCAAAAATTATCTTTCTTATTTATTTTTTTTTTTGGTACTTCAGTCTCTTCATTATACCCATTGATTTCAGGGAGTACAAAGGACACTGGTTTAGCTCAAATCTGTGTACTTTTTTTTAATCAGCTTTTTAGAGATTTTTGCTCCAACTAAATTGTTTGACCTTAAGTCAATTTCGTAATCTCTGTTTTCTCAATCCATAAAATGATAATCACAGCATTTACATTACTTAGCTCATAAAGTTGTGTTTTTTTTGATCTCAGCAATTGCTGTTCCTATTAACACCAATATTATCTGCATAAAGATTAGTTCATTAGGGGAGAAAAAGTGAAGCAAAGATGGAAGACAAGACTTTTTAAAGTAAATTAATGCAAAAAAAGAGTGGGAGGTGAAGAGGGAGAGGAGAGACCAAGAGACAGAAAGCGAGAGAAGAAGAGAGGCAGAAAGAGAAAAGGAAAGAGAGAAACAGAGAGAGAAAAAGGCAGAGACAGAGAAACAGAGGAGGTAGAGATAAAGATAGAGAGATATAGAGGAAGCGTGGTGTTGGGAATGGAGGGTTGACCTTTGGAATTAGGAATATCTGAGTTCATCAAAGTTTTAGGAACAACTGTCGAGTATCGTTCTTGCTACTAGGAAATAAGAAATACAGGTAATGGGGAATAGAAAGTTGTCTGGCCCCACAGGACAAAAGAGAAGATGGGGACAAGAGAAGGGAGGGATGATAGAAGAGAGGACAGATTGGTGATAGGGGAAATAGGGGACAAATGGGGAGAAAATTTTGGGAGACAAAATTTTGTGAAAATGAATGTAAAAAAGTTAAATAAATAAATAAATTTATATTAAAAAAAGGAATATCTGAGTTCAGGTGATGCTTCTGATAGATACTACATATTTGGCTATAGTCAAATAAGTCACTTAATCACTCAATGTTCTTTGGAAGCTTTCTAATATTGTTATTAATAAATTGTTAATATAAATCAATATAGGAAGTTTCTGCAAGAAGAACTCCATAAGATACCCATACTACTTCTCTCAAGGGAAAAACAAAATAAAAAGATAAGATCTTCCTAAGTTAGTTATGAATCAACTGTAAAGTTCTAAGCTTGGAAAAAATACATATTAGAGAAATTGTTGTCCTTTCTTGAAAAGGACCTGTGGCATCAGAAGGAAGATGCCTTGACTTGCAAGTGAATTGGATATAAGTGAGGCAGGACTGTGCAAAGAATTAACCTCACTCTCTTCTCCAGAGTCATCTGAGTTCAGTGACAAGATATAAATCAGGATGACTGGGGTTGACCCCAGATGCAGTGCAAGACCCTGGTGTTTTTAAGCTTCACTCTTTCTAAGGTCTCTTGATGCAATACCCTTTCAGTGTTTAAAGGCCAGGGAAAAATGTGAGAAAAAAATGTGGCATTCAACCAAACATTTATTTAGTTGAATGGATTGATACCTTGTTCACTACAAAATTGTATGTTGACTATATTCAGGCTATTAAGAAGATGTAGTCTTTGCCTTCAAGGAACTTGTCATCAAGTAGGTGACATAAAGTGTGTGTGTGTGTGTGTGTGTGTGTGTGTGTGTGTGTGTACATTGTAGCAATGGAATGTTGTAAAAGGAGAGGGGTGGTACAAAATCTTGCAAGTGATACTAGAGAAGAGAAGAATTATATACAACTGTAGGAATCAGGGAGAATGATATAGCATCTACATATTGTGAACTTGAAATCAACTAAAGTTTCAGCTAATATTGAATCGATGTGATAGAAAGACATTTTATCATAGGTATATGGAGTACACAAGTAAAAGTACTGAGACAACTAGAGCATGACATCCTAGGTGAATGATGTACAGTTAATCATATTTACCTGAATTAATATATAGAGGAGAGTGATGTGAAGTAGTACAGAAATTAAATCGGAGTCAATACTCTACTTGAGCCATGTAGGTTGATCTAAGGACTTTGCTCATTTCACTCAACCCCTTTTTGAATAATTGTAGGTATTTATTAGTATTTTGGGTTATGATCACAAGATTAAAGTTCAATTTGATTCAATGAGCCATTATTAGATATCTACTATGTGTTAGGTATGGTGTGAAGTGTTGAGTGCAAAGACAAAAATTGAAACAGTATCTGTCTTAAGAAATTTGAATAAAGTATTCACTATCAATGGTGAGATTCTTATAAAGTTCCCAAAAGCAGATGTTAATTTTATAAATTTCAATGAGATCCAGAATATTACAAAACTTCCACAATTAAATCCAAAGTCTTTCAAAGGAAATTGACCAAACCATTCACCCTGGAAAAATAAAGTAGATGAAAAAATGCTTACTGCATAGGACATGACATAAAATTGAGTTAGTCTATCAATGTATCTATCTTGGCCATGTGCTGAGGACATAAAAACGTACTGGGCTCATAATGGAATAGCAGAGGGAGGGAAGGCTGTTTCACAGTTAGGAAATTGTTCAGTGCTTTAAATAATCCCAAGCTGTTGCTTCCACAGAATTTTGTACTTTTTAACAATATGTTTTCTGGTGATGCTATACAGCTGTGACTCGAACTTAGAAGCATGATCTTAGAAGAATTAAAGTTTCATATGTCCAAAAGGAAATAGAGAAGGAAATAATGCAGGTACTGAAGTTGTGCATGCTATCACTGCTCACTATGTGTGACCAACAGTGTGGCCTAAATAAAATTGATTATATAATATTATGGGAGGCAGTTTAGTTAAGTGTAATGAACATTGGATTTAGAATCAGAGAGCTTACATTTGAATCCCAGATTTGCCATTAACTAGCCATTGAAATGGACCGAATTAATAAGTCACAGGCAAAATTAATTGACAATTTTGAGAGTATCATTTATTAGCCAGGCTGGCGGCTGCTTCATGTAGAGACCCAGAGGAGACAGCCCTGAACTGAGGTGGGTGAGTGCATTTTAAGCATTTCAGCGCTACTCGGTACAGCCTTGCAGTTTCCACAACAAACAGTGTTCTGACAGAGTAAGAGAGGGGCTGACTACTAGGCAAGATCCCCCAAACAGAAAACAGGTGCCAGGAGAGGTACCCAATGAAAGACTAGTTGTCATTCAACATAGAGTAGTTGTCAGGCAGGAGGGGGGCGGTTACCTGGCAATGGGAGTCTAACATTGGGAGGGCACAGGTGGTCACCATACAAATGGACTAAACAAGAAGTGACTGTTAACAATTTATCAGATATTAAACCAAAGGGGAATAACATTTTGACAGGGGCTTAACAACAGAAGGAAACTGTTACTAGGCAAGCTATTCTGCCCAGTAACCTAACAGAGATCTCTCGGCCTAGGGACCCAGGGAGAATTAATGTGCATTTTAGCCATGACTTTTGGGAATTGACTTAATATTTCTGGGCCTCAATTTTTCACCTATAAAATGACAGACTTGGACTAGATGGAATCTAAGGTCACTTCCAAATGTAAATATATAATCCTATGAACCAATGTATAGTGATCCCCAATTGGGCCTGTTTCCTTCTCCGGTCTAGCAATGCCCAGAAGCAGAATTAGAAGAAATAAAACTTTGGGAGCGTTTCAATCTTGGGTATGGACAGTGTGGTTATAATGGAAAGTCAAGGTAGGGTGGGAAATCAAGAATGAAAAGAGGTGCTAAGAACATGATTGAAAGTGGGTATGCTTTACTCATGTAGTTAATTAAATTCAAATTTAATGAAGTAAATTAAATTCAAATTTCTTCCATTTATTTTAATTAATTTTTTTCAGTTGTCAAAGAGTATACTATTCTTATCTCTCCCTCCCCTAGAAAAGGAAAAAATAGCAGCTCTTGAAAGACTATAATAAAAATAATTCTCACACTGACCATATCCAAAAATGTCCCTTTAGGTTTATTTACTCAGTTTTTCTAATCAGTGGTTGGTAGCAATTTTCAACATTAGCTTATTCGACTTATGATTGATTACTGTTATCAAAATATCAATTATTAAAAAGGCATTTTCCATCAGGGAGTGAATACATTTACTTTTGAAGTGTTTGGCAGGGTTAAGAAACAAATTAATGCATAGATTTTTCTCAGTTTCCCCAAACCACACATGGAGACAAATGACTCCTGAAATAACCGTAGAGCTGCAGTCCTAGCTGGTTTACTGTACCATTGAAGGAGAATCATCTTTGAGGCTAGGAATGTGGGAGATGTCTTTCATTTTGTACAAATCTAGGCCAGTCTATTTAGTTCAATGAACATTCAATGTCAAGATATTAATTAGGCAAAATGCTAGGCGCTGGAGTTAGAAAGGAAAAAAAACAGTTCTTGCCCTCAAATAGCCTGTATTTAACTGAGGTAACATGGCATGTACACAAATAAATAAAGGGAAATTACATACAGAATAATACAAAGTAATTTAGAAATTGAATGAACAGGTGTTATATTGGAATGCATTTAATACATCAGAAGTCACCCATACAGATAATTTACTTGGTCTTTTTTGAATTATAGTCCTTTGACCCAAGCTCAGAGAATTATGAGGATTCTTTGAGAAAGTTGTAACCCATGTAGGTAAATCAAGTCTAAAACTGGTGCCTCAAGGTTTTGTTCATCACATACTGCTCCCTCATTTTGTCCCAAGTTTCCTTGAAATGATTTTTATGTACTATATTTTAGAAGTTCATATTAAAGATAGTGATGTTATGGTACACTGACAGTTTGAGTCACTTCTTGGCTGATCTGGAATATATATATGTGTGTGCATACACACACATACACATGCACATATGTATTCATATACATGTATGAAACAATCCATTGAATTACATATTTCAAGCCACTTCTTTCCTCTCTTCTCAAATACATCACTTGCTATGATGGTGTGTTTGTCTGTTGTCAAAGAAGACCATGCACTCAGAAAGATGATAACATGACTTACACTTGACTTTGTTTTGAGTAAGGGAAGGCTATGGAAGTCACCAGCCTCACTTCTCCTCCAGAACCATCTGAATCCAGAGACCTGATATTCCTCAGGATGACTTGCAATGATTGATGCAAGATAAGGAAATAATGGTAGTTTTATTTTAAATGATGGAGGCGGTAGAGTGTGATCATGAATAGTATTTTTATGAAGGTCATTAATTTAAATAAAATAACTTGTTATCATGAAAGGTCAAAGCAAATGTTGAGTTTTAAGGAAAATGATTTTCACTATATTTGGATATTTGTTTAATAAACTATAGAATATGGGTGAGATATTCCTTTAATTACTAGGAATCCTGCTATCAAATATCAAGGTTAGGTGTTAAAAACACAGAGGTTCACATATACAAATAGAGTCACAGTTTATACTAAAATAAGTATTAAAATGTATGTCTACATGTATTTGTGCGTATAGACTTTTCTTAAAATTCTTCTTAATTATTCACTTTGCATCTGAATTGTTACAGTAAAGTTATTGTACAAGTATATAGCTAATTTGAAGCAGCTGTGACATAGTTGATCATTGAGTTAAAGGATATTTTTCATCAAAAATAAAGAAAACTTTTTCTCAATTTATTTTTTCTTAAATTTAATTGTAACTAATTAGTTTAAATCTGCAAAATTATCCCTATAATAGTTACTTATGCAAAAATATGCAGTGACTTCCTATTAGATGGAGGAAAAAATGGCTTAAAAGTCCTATGTAACATAGACCCTACCTTTCAAGTTATAAAGTTATTACCTTTCTAGTTATATTTCACATTATTCCATTTACCCCACTTCTGTTACAGTCTAATTGACCTGCTAACTATTCTCTACACATGGGGGTGGGGGGATTACCAGAGGGAAGGTAAAGGAATTGAGGAGTTGAAGGCTTCCTGTAGAAGGTGTGATTTTAATTGGAACTTAGAGGAAGCCAGGGAAGTGAGAAGGAAGGAGAGTTTTCTAAGCATGGGGGACATCCATAGAGAATTCCAGAGCCCAGAGATGGAGTGTATTATTGTTCATGGAATAGCCAGATGGTATCACTGAATGGAAAAGGATGCGTTAGGGAGTAAAGCATAAGAAGATTGGAAAGGTAGGAGGATGAAAATTTGTGAGGGGCTTTGAATGCCAAATGGAACACCATGTATTTGCTTTTAGAGGCAAAAGGAAGACATTTGAGTTCTTTGAGCATAGGAGGTAAGATGCAACGTGATTGGATCTACACTTTAGGAAATTCACTTTATTGGCTAAATAAAAGATCTCTTAGAGTGGGAAGAAACTAGATTCAGGCAGACCTACCAGCAGACTGTTACCATAATCCACATGTGAAGTGATGAGAGCTTGAATTAAAGTGGTGTCAGTACCAGAAGAGAAAAAGTTACCATATTTAAAGATATTGGAAAGGTGAAATAAAGATACCTTGGCAATACCTTGAATATGGGTAGGTGGTGGTGAGACATAATATATAATCTAGGATGCTGACTAGTTTGTGAGCCAAAGGACATGAAAAGATAATGTTGCCTTCTACATTAGTAGGGATAGTGCATGGGAAGAAGGTTTGGGGGGGAAGATAAAATTTGGACATATTGAGTTTGAGATGTCTCCTGGAAATCCATTTCAAGATATATGAAGGATAATTGGACATGAGATTGGAAGTCAGCAAAGACAATGGGACAAGCTAGATAGATTTGAGAATGATTAGGATAGAGATGGTAATTAAATACATGGGAGCTGAAGAGATCAATAAAGGAAATAATGTAACAGGAGAAGAAAAGAGAGCTCAGGACAAAATCCTGAAGGATCTCTATGTTTAGAAGGCTTAATCTGGAAAATGATCTGGCAAAGGAGACAGAAAATGAGTGGTCAGATAAATAGGAAGGGAACAGAAGATAATGGTGTTCAGAAATCCTAGAGAGAAGAAAGTATCAAGTAGGAGAGAGTGCTTGACACTGTCAATCTACATTTTCTACAAACTACATTTTCTAAATAGACCAAAGTAAGAATAATCATAAAATGGCATTTGCTATTTAGAAGGTAAAAAAATGAGAAAAAATCAAATATATGATTCAATTTGCTCATAGATATAACTATCAGGAAGATGAGTAGGAACATTCATGTGCTTGGAGGAATAATCTATAAGTATGGTTTCTGATCTGTGGTCTGATAAACACACCACCTTCCTTTATAACTGGGGCAGCTAGCTGGTGTAGTGGACAGAGGACTGGATTTAAAATAAAATAAAGACTCATGTTCCTCATGATATGTGAAATGAGCTGGACAAGGAAATGGCAAACCACTGCCACATCTTTACCAAGAAAACCCCAATTGGGGTCACAAAGAGTCTGAAATGAATGAACAACAACCTTTTCAATTTGAGATTTGTCATCTTCTTAGCCTCTTTGTTCTCCTGCTGGACAAGGCTGGCTAACCTCCACTAAATGGCTAAGCCCTCCTGGCTTAGAGTGAATATCACTAGTAACAATTTCTCTAGGAGACAGCAACCCTGATGCTCCTGCCTTCCCAGAGTGATTTGTCTATTTATTTTCTCTTTTCTACTAAAGGGGCTATACCCAACTACCTTTTTAAGAGATCTATTCACTGAATGGGCATTGAAACACTTTAATTGAGTACCTGAAAAGGCCTTAGCCTAAAAGGCCAAGGTCTCTCATTGCATTCTTGGCCTTCTCCAGTCATTCTGATGAATATTTGGTCACTGGATTCAGATGGCTCTGGAGGAGAAAATGAGACTGGTGACTTTGTACAGCCCTCCCTCACTCAAAAAAAGGTCAAGTGCAAGTCATGTCATCATTTCTCTGATGTTTTGGATCTTCCAAGACTCAAGGCTACTATTGGTTGAAAGTGATGTTGTGTTTGTCTTTTGTTTTAGAAGAGAACCATGACATGAGAGAAATGATGACATGACTTTACATGTAGTAGGTGCTAAGTAACTGTTTAATTCAAATAAATTCAAACTTTTCACTGTAATTTTTATACCAACTGAATATCCAACTGAATGAAATAGCCTATACTGTAGGATGAATTTATACCATTTTTAAAATCAATTGGAAATAATAAAAGAAACTTTTTGTTACTGACAACTTATATCACATATTATTAACCTTGTGCCTATGAACTTGTGCGTGTATCTGTGTGTGTGTGTATATACACATATACTTATTCATATATATATGAATAAGTATACTACTATGTGATTAAATTAATTTATAATCTTACATTTTATTTTATGCATTAAAACATTATTCTCTCTGTTTGATTAAAATAGAAATTTCTATCACCTACAAGACCATCTAGAAAATAATGTTCAAAGTCCTTCATAACCTCCCTCCATCCAGTCTTCTTATACTTTACATCCTTCTGTTTACTCTGCCACTGGTCACTTTCCTGTCTTGAAGAAAGCATTTTTCTGTGGCTTCCCTGATGTCTGGAGAGCTCACCTTCCTCAACTCTCTCTTGACTTTCTTCCAGTTCCATCTAAAATCCCATCTTCTCCAAGAAGCCTTAGCTGATCCCTTCATTCTAGTTCTTTCCTTCTGTTGATTATTCATAATTTACCCTGTATGTATTTTGGTCATATAGTCTCCCCCATTAGACTACATGCTTCTTGAGAACAGTGAATATTTTTTACCTTTGTCCCTAGTGTTTAGCATGGTGTCTATCACATAGTAGATGCTTAATAAATGTTTATTGACTGAGTGACATTATTCTGAAAAGGGATTCATAGGCATTCCCAGATAGCCCTGTGATACATTTAAACAATCACCCACCCCACCTCCACACACAAACACAAATTGTTAACAGCTCATAATTTAAGTTGTTCTACTTCTGTACTTTACATCATAGATTCTCCTCATTCCCCCCCCACCCTTTTTAAAACACTCTTCTTTCCCTAAAATAAATAAAATAAACAAATTGTGAGAAGGCTGTGGGATACTCTCTCAATAAACAAGGCTCCAGAAACTTAGCTGTAAACTCTAGCATGAGGCAAGGTTAAAGAGTCAGAGGACCCAGGTGAATATTCAGCTGAAATCTAAATCTGAATTAAATGACAGAATAAATAAGAGGAAAGAAAAGCAGAGTTGCATGTGCACTCCAGAGAAAAATGAGAAAATAATGAAAGTTGACCGTGCTGGCTCTGGGTGTTGTTTACAATAATGCATCTGGAAATCTTTTTTTTATGCCCTTATGAATTTAATTTCACTTTATGCTACATTGCTGAAGCATGGGAGATATCAGTATTGATTAACTATTAGTGCATTCCTCTGCTCCTTTTGAATTATTTTGTCTTCCCATTTCTTACTGAAAAGGAGATGAGATAGATGACTGTGCTTTATATTGCAACAGAACCTTCAAAGGTGCATAGATACTCAATTGGTGTTGGGTCTTCTCTGCTTAATAAAATGCAAGATGTGGTATAATTCCATTTGGTGAACAGTGATTAGATGAAGAAGTTATTAAAAGTAAATTACTATTAATAACCCATAATGGAGGGAGGGGGAATCCAAGTTTGTTTGTTTTCCCTTTCTATTTCCTCATTTAGTTATTAGGTCAAGGCTGCCTCAGAAGGACAGGGCTGATAATGAGGTCAAGTATAATTTTGGGTGAAATCTCAACTAACTGCTAAAATTTAATTTTGTTTAAAGGGTAAAGAATATATAATCTACTTAAATTCTGGCCTATTGCCCAACTACACAACTGGCCAGGATGGAGGTAAATCCCTTTGTCCAGATGGTTGAGGTAAATATAGTCTAGGTGTGAAGATGAATTTCATTGTCCAAGAACGACATGATAAGAGTCACATCCCCAACCTCTCATTAGAAGAAGACCACCTCTCATAATATTCCTTCTCTCATTGTTAGTCAGAGTTAATTTATGCTGGTCAGGAAAATCCACTTTTCCAAGGGATTTTAGATATCCATTGTTGCCCCCTCCAAGGTTCTTCTTTGGTTTCCAAGAGTGTCAATTGGCCTCATCTTATTAATTATTTGCTAATAATAATTAATAAATTGATTAATTACCTAGAAATTATCTCTTGAACTTTTCATTCATCACAGTTTATTATCATAGAGTCAAAAGGTCTGGTTTTGAGTTTAGGTTTTGTCCCCTTATTGCTCTATGACCTTGAGGAGCAAGGTCATCTAAGACTTGGTTTCCCTATATGTAAAATGAAGATAGTACCAACGTATGTTCTATTCAGTTTACAAATTTGTCAAGAGTAACAAATGAGATGTTGTAAATACAAGCAGTTTATAATGATAAAATACTTTACAAACATTTTAGTGCTTCAAGGGCCCATCTATTAGGGTGATTCCTCTACTAATTTGGCTTTCAACATCTCTACACTTTCACAACTTTTTTTCTCCTCAACATATTGCTCATCATGATAACAATGTCTCTGCATTTGACTAGCTGGTTATTAGAACAGATCCATCATCCTATGCTGGTCCTATCCTGGAAGCATTCACAGATGGGCACAACATATATTCTGCTGAAATTAGCTTTGAATCCCCTTGATTTTACATCAGAGTAGATTTTATAGGGGTTAAATAGGTGTGTTTTAGTGCCATCATATAAAAATTTTAAAAAGTCTTTTTTGTTGTGTTTGGAGAAGTCTAGCTAAAATCTCCTTAAATTTCCTAAGAGTAGGCTGTGCTCTTTGATTAATAATAGATAATTAGTGTAACAACTTTCCTTTTAAATATCAAATAATAATTTTTATCCAAATGAAGAAATTTGTATTTTTCTTCAATGTCTGTCCATGTAATGCTATTAAAATGTAGAATTTAACGTGAGTCAAAGTCAGTGTAGAAAAATGTATAATTTATATAATCTGTCCATTGTTTTCTTCATCCAATGTAGTAACAGTTTACATTCATATGGCGCTTTAAGATGTGCAAAGAACTTTTCATACATTATCTCATTTCCTTGTCACATCACCCCTGTGGAGCAGTCATTACTGCATCTCCATTTTGCAGATAAGAAAACAAAGACTCAGGTTAGTTAAGTGACTTTCCAACAGTTAGGAAGTACCAGAGGTAGAAACTGAGCCCAGATGATTTGAATCTAAGTCTTTGATCCAAGGTGTTCTGCATTGCTTCCAACTGGGCTACATGACAGTGAATGATAGCAATAACCATATAATAGTGACCTATACTTTTACAACACTGTATGGCTTACAAAGTGCTTTCATGTATTATTGAATTTGATCTTCAAAACAACAATGACAGTGTGACATCTGTTATGACAGTTATCTCTAGGATCAATTAGCCTGGCTATAAAGGTGTCTTATTATTCCATCCCAAACCCATATATATCCCTACCATAGCTAATATCTGAATGGAAGAGGACTCCTTCCCTTAGTAAATGATAATATTCTTTCATTGATGACTATGAGAAGTCTATACGTGGTTTAGAACAGAATATTCACTATGCCACTAGGATTTACATTATAATAATATACCTCAATATGTTTCTATTTTGAGGATGGGGTTGGGGTTAGAAACTGTCATCATATATGTACGAAGTTGAATATTATAGTTGAGAATAGCATTATATTTCTTTAGTATGCAACCCTATCCAAGAAATTTGGTGAATAGTCAGTCCTTTTCCCATTGACTTTTTAATTTTTTTAATCTCCTGTGCACAGTCTTTTCCTATGTTGAACAAAAGAAGATAATCAAGGGAGAGGGCATAGAATAAAAGACTGAGCAGAACCTCAAGAGGTCATCTGGTTCAGCTAGAATTCTCCTGACAAACAGAAAAGCGTAATGGTCTAGGGATCTAATCCAATTCCCGTGAACTATAGAAAAGCTCTTAAAAGCTAGTGTGATCTTTGAAACTTGGTCCTACATTTTTCCAGCAGGGGTTCTGATCCAATTTGCAGAGCTGACATTTTAGAATGGTATATGTGTCTGTCATTCATCATTGTTTTTCATGTTTTGTTTCTGCTTTTATCTCTTTCTTTTGCCATCATTCTTGGCTGTGTTTCTTGCTCACTGAGGGTGACAGCCCAGCAAATAATTATCTACCTGCACCGCATAACTTGTATTTAGGACCAGCAGGTAAGAGAGAGAAAATGTCTGTGACATAGCTGGCTATTGTAATGAGTGAATCATAATTTAGGCGGAAGATTAGTCAGTGTGCAAAAACGTAATTAATAATTTTACCCCTGTCATGTGGCCAAATATGTTCAGGCAATAAGGATAATAGACATCAAGGAATTTAAGGCATTTTGTTGATTTTTATTTACTGCAGTATTTTTTTTTTCTGTACTACACAATGTTCATCAACGTAATAAAAAAGTGAATTCTTATTTTGGTGGTATAATTGAAAGAAAACTGAACTTGGAGTTTGAATTTTCATTCTACTACTTGTTTAACCTAGGCACAGGGGAAACATAAACTCTGTGACTAATTTTCCTCATCTATAAAAAGATGATGATTTTGTGTGCTGGTAAGATCACGTCTGAAATATTAAGTTCAGTACTGGGTGCCATATTTTAATAAGAAAATTGATAAGCTGCATAGCATAGGGAGTGTGCAGGGTGGGGCAGTGACAGAATTGGGATATTTTGCCTGGAGAAGACTTAGGAGAAGGAAACATAATAGCTTCCTTAAAGTATTTAAAAGGTTGCTGCCTGGAAAGGGATTAGATTTGATCAGTTCAGTCTCAAGGAGCAGAGCTAGAAACAACGGAGGGAAATCTCAAAAAGTCAAAGTGGTCATGGAATCCTTTACTCGTCAGTCTTACCTGCTCGGCTTTGAAGTGGGAGAATTGCTTAGAGTTGCTTCCTCAAGATCAAGGAGGGAAAAGGGCAGTTGCCTATTATCTACCCAGACATAACTACACTTAGTATATGTCCTCTTTTTATCTGTAATTTGTGCTTTCCTGATTGTAGATGAGCAAGTATTGGGAGAAGGAAGTAAACAGACAACCTTTGCAATTCAGAATATCTGAAAGTCCCATCAGAGGTCACCTTGTCAGGTACAGCTTATGGGGACAATCACAGGAGGTCCCTGAATAGTTTTGACAGTAGGATTCATTTCAAATCACTCTTTTTTTGGGGAAAATCTTCAGTATGTGCCTATAACTGTAAGTGCTCAATAATTGCTTTTTGAATAAATGAATACATTGATAGATGAACAGAAAAGACAAATGAGATGAAAGGTATCTGATAGAAATGAGGTGATATTATTTTTATAATGTGTGTTTGCCAAAACAAGACCCCAAGCTTCGCAAGGTAAAAAGAATTATCAGTTAGGTTCCATAGTTCAATTTTAAAAGAAGAAAAACAAACAAATGTTTTCCTTATTAGGTCATTATGAAATATTACCTTTTGGAGAGGAAACACTATTTAAAATAAGTGAAGGCTTGCATAAAAAGCTTTCATGGAGATGAATTTAAAAGATGCCATTTCCCTTCAGCCAACCATATCGGTGTCAAAAGATGCAGTATCTGAGAAGAATTAAATTGCTTGGAAAGAGCATTTCTTGACATCCCAAAGTAATTTCTAGTTGTTTACATTTCCTTTGGCCAAGGACTTGTAAATTTAACTATTTTATGACGTTTTCCTGTGCTTTTTTTTCTCTCCTGAGTTCAGTATTTGATACGTAATTTATTTCAAATTGGATTCTTTTTATTGATTGTTCACATATTTATTATGGAACCATTCATCGTTCAAACAACTTTAGAAAATGCAACAGAATTTATGTAACATTCTGTTGAACTCTCTAGTTTACTGTTGTAACATTTACAAATCCTCTCTTTTTGACCTTCTCCACTAACTCAGATTTCTGTCTAGGGGCCTATAGAATAAATGTTAAGCACAGCTTTATGCTAATATACACATTACTCTGCAAGTTAAATGTTAAGGTAATCCTTCAAAAGCAGAAGGCAGAATCCAAGGAAATATGACAATAGAACTGATCAAACATATAGCGTTGGACACATTTACTTGGCTTTTGTCATCATTATATTCCATGGTTTATTATGGGATGAGTGTGGCTGAGGAACAAAGGTTATTTATAATAATAGTTGAAGCCCTGAGATTATTAAATTTGAGATCAGATTTTAAATGAATGAACTGCATTCTTTGATGCTTAGTGTAGTCTCAGTTTTTGTCTCTGCAGAGATGTTGTGAGTGATTTGAAATAGGTCTGACCAAGAGCAATGAATGGAGATCATGGAAAGGTAAGTTAAACATGATGTCAAGGACAAAAGAAAATCAATACAATAACTTTTGAATCAATAAGAATATTTTAAAAGTAGAATGGGCTACCATGAGAGGTGGTAGGTTCCCAGACTTCACTGGAGTTCTTTAATCAAAGGTTGGATGACCAGTTGTCTGGTATGTTATAATAGGGGTTTCCTCTAGCATGGTTGAATTGGATAGATATTGAGACTCATCTGCATTCTCTGATTTATGAGGCATTCACTTATCCACTGTCTCACTCTGGTTTCCAGGATGCATCCAACACTTGATGTTCTCTCTGATAATTTCCTGCCAAGTACTTTCTATGTCTCTTGGTGGGAAAGGAGAGAAATTTCTCTCTGATAGTTGCTGTAACCTGGGCTCTTTCAGATCAGATAAGTATAAAAAGAGTAAATTTGCTATCTCAGTTATTTGAAGAAAATAGAATTATCATACTTTAAAGAGTTTTAGATCTTATATTTTTTTGGAGGAATTAGTGTGTGGGAGTGACTTTTCTTACTGGGAGTATATGTGATTGGTAATATTTGGTTGAAAGAATATTTTGAATATTATGAATCCTAAGTCATTTTTGTCTGTCTTATATTTTCTTACTTTTCCCCAGTACATGTCAGTAGATTTTCAAGTATTAGACTCTAGCAGGGCCTTCAAAAATTGGTGGAAAATAGGCTATAAAAATGAAAAAAAATGGTGATGGCGTGCTATAATTGTAGAAGGATTACAGATCAACAAAAGTATCCAATCCATCTTCAAAAATGTAATTTTTCACTACACTATCGATATTGGTTTATGAACAATAATTTTTAAGTGATTATGGGATCACTACTAGCATGAGCTGCTTGAGAAATTAAGGAACGTACTCTATTTTGGAAAATGAAACTCTTTTTCATCAAGAGAGTTACCTGTTTCCCAGCTAGAATAGGGCTCCCATCTGGAACACAAGGAAAACTGTCAAGATAGAAAAGAACAATGATTTATCTGCATGAAATAGAGGGGAAAAGTCCCTTTCCCCATCTGAATATGATCTGAAAGCCATGACATATTAAATGAACTAAATCAAGCTTTGGAATGCAAAGTGCATTCATTTTGGTATTTGAATAAAATTTATTATCTTAATTTATGTATTTCCCATATAGTAAAATAATAAACATCTTTCACTTTCAGCCTGCTAATATTTAATTTCATCTACAGTTAAATGTGCCAACAGATTCTTTTGACTTAGAACAACTATAATTATTTTCCTGGTTAAATACTTTTAAAAGACTGACATGGAATTGATTTATTGAAATATGTTGGATCTTTGCTCCTGGGAGCTTGATGTTCCATAGTGAAAACTACTTTTGTAAAATGGCAGGTAAAATTGTTTCAGGAAAATTATATTCTGAAATTCTTCTCTCTGCTAAAGAAAGAGTTGTGATTCTTTAACATCTCTCTACTGGGTCTGACCAGTTGCCATTCTAGTTTGAGCTAGTTTGATGAATACTCGCCTCTGTATAGGTAATTAATATGACATGGCGTGGACGTTGGTGTGCTTGGAATCTTGCCTTCTGCGTGACATACTCCAGTAAGGACACGTTCACCTTCTTGAAAGATTGATTATGATTCTGGGAAGGAAAAGAGGGGAGCTCAGTTTCATTTTATGGCCCAATATCCTAATACAACTTTCACCCAATCATATACATACACTCATAGAGATGGGGTTTATTTAGAATTGATATTAGTCTGGAAAGACATTTCAGACTCGTGACCTAAAACAGTCACTTTGGCAGCACGTACAATATTTCATGTAGAGGAGTCATCTGTAAAATTGTGGGACCCTGGAAAAAAATCATAAACTTATCAAGATTATTCTTTTCTGATCTATGCTTGGCAATTAAGCTTAACAGTGACCTCTCTTCTGCTCCTTCTCCAAAATAAATCAAATATGAAGTTTGAGAGAGAATTGTTGATGGGTAGCCTGGTACAAATTTGGTCATTCTCATCATGAAGAGTCATTTGGTAGTGGTAATAAATAATTTTAATAATAATGTGTAACAGATTTGTATCCTTTTACAATGTGAACATTCTTTACTTTTACTATTAAATTTTATACTTAATATGAATAAGACACCCACTTTGCCTTCCAGATATTTTGAACATTAATTTTTGGAACAGGTCAACTTGAAAAGTAAAAGTATAATTTTTAATAGTCATGATAGAAAGTCTATTGTTAGGAGGACATTAATAAGTGGAAAAACTGAGATAGCCCTTACAATGAAACTAGTTCACTCTTTCTGGAATCCTAATAAATTCTTTCATTTTCTATGAGGATTGAAATAGGCAAGATGAAAAATCAACTGTGCATGGGGCTAGTGGAATTTGGGATAGGGAGCAATTAGATTGGACTAGATCAATTCGGATGTTCACAGATTTTTGTTAGCTCCTAATGATGAGTAAGTCTGTGTTAGCATTCAAAAAGAAGTGTTGGCATAGGGAAATATTTATGTTTTAATGTGTTGTAAATGATGTGGGTAATTATTCAAACTATGCTTCATCCCTAAAATTAATTAATTAATAAATCTGTCCATTTATTTTTGTAGAAGATTCTGAAGTCAAAAGTAACTGCTTCCATCTCATGGTAATTCACAAAGGGTCTGACAAAGATTTGATAGGATTTTAAATAATGCCACTTCACTGGAATTCATGCTGTCTGAAGTTTTCCCTTCCCTTCCCTTCCTTCTTTGCTTTGCTTTTTCTTAAGCCATTTTTAAGGTCAGAAGTAAATGACTTAATTTTGTGAATACTTGCAAAGAAATCACAAAGAAAATACTTGCAAAATTCTCAATTCACTGAAGTAACTATCACTGTTCTCCCCTACAGTCCATCAGCTTGAAACTTAACAAAAAGACAAAGCCTAAAAAGCAGATAATCACTTTAAAAATCAGTTGGTTGCACTTTGGTTCAAGTTAATTGTAGTTTGGTGAGCTAGTATGTGACCAATAACAGGGAAATGCTAAGTTAATTCTGATAAAATGTTATACAGAAGCATCTGAGTTTCGGTTTATTTAGATACAGGATTGTAAAAGAGTAAGCTAGAATGAGTAACCATCAAGGGTGACTTTTTGTCCTTGTGGATGGTTTAACTTTTATCTACCTTCTCAGGTCATATTAAATTGAAAATCTTACTATTTCAATGCCAAAGCTAGGCACCCTATTGAAAATGGTACTTTTATAAAGCTGTAGTTAACTTTTTTTTTTACCAAGATGACACATTCATTATTCTTTCATGCCGAATGGTCTGGCATTTCAAGCAATATCTTTAATATTTTAGCACTTATAATTCATAAAATCTAGGAACATATAAATTTTCCTTAGAGCTATCTTGAATGAAAGGATTGGCATGTTGCACAATTGCAACATAAAATGTGAATATCTGGATTCTTTATTTTTTAATTTCTGAAGAACTAAGTGACTAAATTAGAGACCCTCACAGCAAGATGACAAAAAAGTGAAAATCATTAACTAAGGGATGCTTAAAAATAATGCTTCAACAGAAATTGTGTGTCATTGATGAACAATCTATAACCAAATAATGTGCATATATTGTTTTAGTGCTTAAAATATGTGTGTTTAAAATATGAAGCACTTATTAAAGGGTGAAATGTCCTTCCAGTAATTAATTATGATAATATTGTTACCATACAGAAATCTCATGGCACTTTGACAAAGGTACTGAAATTCACACAAAGCTATGTTTATTTTTTATTACAAATCCAGAATATTCTGAGAAACTGACTAGAGAGAAGGACAGCTCATTGGTACACAGCTGTTTCATTATACATATCACATCTCTCACATTTATAAAGCCTCAGTCTTCCACTTGTTTCATACAGCGCACTACTGAGAATCCTTGAATGCTCATTTTATGTGTGTGATTATAATTTCCAAATGATTCAATGGTAATCTAAGTACTAATGGAACATTAGTACTGTGAGTACTGATTTTTTTTTTTACTTTTTTCCCCAGAAAACAAGAATGAACTCCAATGAGAACATCTCAACTAGTATTGAAACTACATTTTCATACCCTTACAACTGACTGTCATCAGTAATGGTCCCTAGGCCTCTATATGGTCTGGGCAGCAAATTATAAATGATACACAGAAACTTTGGCATCACACAAAGAATCTCCATGGCACCAGCATATTAAAACTCCAACAAAAAAGAATAGACCATTAGCCACCACATTTATGGATCACCCACTGTGTACTGAGTACTAAACCTAGTTCTATGGGGAGTTATAAAGGAAGTAAGTTCCTGCCCTCAAGGAGATTTAATTTCTGGAAACTACATGCTCTAATTTCTTTTCAGAATTTACATGTTAATTAGTAAGTGGTATAAAAATCACAATACCTTTTTCCTCCTCTCATATGTGCAAAGGTTGCATCTAGAGGCTATCAAAGAAATGAGTCTTAAGATCATAAAATGTAATATGCTTGTTGGTCACAGGATGTACTAATATCATAAAATCTATCCCACTGTTCAAAATTGGTATTTCGTGGTCTTTCCTGTAGCCCCACTTTGGAAGTAGCCTTTTCTTTTTTTTTTGATCTGCTTACCTCTAGTCTTCCTTCTTTTTAAGCCATATCGCAAATAATTGCCAATATCATAATCCTAAAATACAACTCTTTTCACTTCACCTCTCTACTCTTGCATCTAAATATCAATACTATTTATATTTAATTATATTTATAAATATAGTTATAATCATGTCATATCTAATAATAAATATTAGTAAACATCACACATATATATGCTGTCATTCAAGACTTACCTCTGTCTGACACCAATTTGTAAACTTATTTCTCTTTATTTTTTTTAATTCCTTTATGATCCATCTGCATAAATGGCTATCAGCCAACATAATCTACAGTTTTCTACAGAGCAATTCTGGGTTACTCTCTCCCTACCCCATCTACAATACTCCCACTTTTGTGTAGTAGACTATTAGACACAGAGTCAGTTTTGTTTTTGTTGTTTTCAATTCTCAGCTCTGCTATTTTTACAAGCTTTATGAAAAAAATCAGTTGCATTCTCTAATAAATCATATCTTTACAGTGAGACAATGGACTGAATGGTTCAAAGTTTATAATGTACTATTCATTGTTCGACTATCGGAAAACATTTGATTCAATAAAAGAAAGAAAAAAGTATTTAAAGTTTTTCCTCCAACCATCTCCTATTTATGTGACAAAATTATGTTTCTTTGAGTGGTGCATTCTTCTATGATCCTCCAATTATTCATGATAAATGAAGCAGAAAATCAAAGGATGAAAT
>JAQQSK010004918.1:0-11728 GCA_028658325.1 Potorous gilbertii
GAAGAAAACTGCTTACCATCAGGTAAAGACATAAGAATCAAGGCCTCTGTATCCCAAACATCTGAAATAGATATCCCATGGGCTCAGGCCATGGAAGAGCTCAAAAAGGATTTTGAAAATCAAGTTGGACAAGTGGAGGAAAAACTGGGAAAAGAAATGAGAGTGATGCAAGAAAAATGGGTCAATACCTTAATAAAAGACCCCAAAAAATGCTGAATAAAATAACACCTTGAAAAACAGGCTAACTCAATTGGCAAAAGAGGTTCAAAAAGCCAATGAGGAGAAGAATGCTTTCAAAATCAGAATTAGCCAAGTGGAAAAAGAGGTGCAAAAGCTCACTGAAGAAAATAACTCTCTCAAAATTAGAATGGAACAGATGGAGGCTAATGACTTTCTGAGAAACCAAGGAATCACAAAACAAAACCAAAAGAATGACAAAGTGGAAGAGAATGTGAAATATCTCATCAGAAAAACAACAGGAATTCACTTTTCTGAGTTCAAATATGACCTCCGACACTTACTAGCTAGGGGACCCTGGGCAAGGCACTTAACCCTGTTTGCTTCAGTTGCCTCATTTGTAAAACAAGCTGGAAGAAGAAATGGCAAGCAACTCCACTATATTTGCTAAGAAAACTTCAAAGAGCATCACGAAGAGTTAGACACAATTGAAATGACTGAAAAACAACAATAAAATACTGATTAAATAATTTACATAGTCACAATGCTAAAGCCTGAAAGAAAGCATGGCTTTATTGTAAAAAAGAAATTTCTTTTTCCATTTTGTGAAATTACTAATAGTTTTAGAGAGACAGCTATAGTTATGAGCATAGTAACATGAATAAAGGGAATACAAAAGAGATCAGAAATTTAAAGCTTTAAATTTATAGGCTAAGATAATCAAACAAAATTTTCATTTTAGTAGATATAAAACAATAGCCCTAGTTCTAACTATTCTACTATCTCATTCTCATCATAATTTTATGACACAGACTCTATCTGCTAATTAGTAGACCTGAATGAAATTAGGAAGAGACTAACATCTTACATCATAGCTAGATAGTTAAAATATAGATGTACAAAATGTCAATCTTATACACCTATATATACTTATCTACCCATCTATACATAGAGAAATGTGCTACATACTTTATAGCTTTTTATACATCTTTGCACAGTTTGATACATCTTTATCTATTTCTCTGTGTCTGTAGGAGAAATAAGGCTCAACTGTAAGGCTCATGAAAAGTCTTGGAGGTTCTAAGGATGGGAAGACAGAGAGAGTGGTGAAGTCCTGAGGTCCTTAAGCTACATAGATTGTCAAGATGACAGTGCAGAGAGACTTCAGGAAACAGAGGCAGGGCAGATGGTAAGTTCTGAAGGCTCTTAAGAGGCTGTGACAGAAAGACAATAATGCCCAATGGTCCTCTATCTCATAAGAATGTTAACTTCCATCTCACTGAAACCCTGTTAGTAGTCAAGCAACTCAGGCAAGGAAATAGAGTATTATTGTAGTATCTATTTTTCTTGTCTGTCCATATCAGAAAGATCTTCCAGTAGTAAGCAGTAACTAGGAAGTACTCGTTATTAGGAAAATATAAAGCAAGTGATTCTAGAATTAACTAAGATGTAAGTTTAACAAGTGATTTTTCCAGTCCCCCTGGGAAGTTGTTGGAATGGGCATTTGGAGTGGGGAGAAAACCTGAAAGATATCAAAACAGTACATTTTCAGTAGAATGCAATGTTGTTTAATCAAGGTCCTTTCCTAAAAGCTAGTGCCAAGGGTGAGGAGTTTTGATTAGACAAGAGGAGAAGGTAGAAGTAATGTTGGCATGTGGGGCACTGCAGGATGGCAGCAGCAGATTTGGGAAGGTTGTGACAAGTGTTCATGAAGGATAGGGGGAAAGCAGGGCAAAAGGAGGAAGGAAGTTAGGCAGCCAGAATCAAATCTGAAAGGATTCAATTTCTTGGAGACAGAATATAGGGAAGACCAATAAAGGAGAAGAGCATAAATCTGTGAAGTATCAAACAAAATAAACTTCACCTAATTACAAATTTCTAGTTATGAAATATTTCATAAACTGCCAGGATTATTGTTCCACTCTTTTTTAACTGTTTTAACTGAAGAGGTTATAAAAAGAGTAGGGAAATTGCTGTGGTGTGCAAAAGGCATCAATCACTTTTTAAAAATTCTTTTTAGTGTTTCTGTCCACTTTCTTACAACCCAAAGGAGTTGAATTTTAATTTTTTCAGGTGTTAATTCCCTAGACCTCCCTGCATGCTCTGGATGGAATGGTGAGAACAGAAAGGGAAAGCCAAGAAGTTACATTTAGGCAGAAACCAACTGTGAACTACAAACAGAAGCCCGTTGCTAGGTATCTCATTTCTCGCATAGCTAAACAGAAACTACTGTAGGGACAGAGAAATAATTTTGTTTCATAAAAACAAATGAAATCTATAAATTTTTGGCTAAATGCAAACATAAACTACATGCAAAAAAATGAGTCATGAAAGACATGATAAATGGTGTTCATTCATGGAAATAGACTGTATATCTAGGACTAGATTTCTGTCTCACACATGTATATGGTTGGTACTAAGTACAGGAAGGTGGAAAACTCACGACAAATCTTCACTGCTATGGTAACAACTAAGAAGTGGTGAAAGAGACATATTTTTATATGAATAACAGCATATTAGATACACTAAATCCACTGTGCAATCACAAAATCATTTTTTTGTTGATGATAAACTTTTAACAAACATTATTTACATGTATCCTTGATTCGTATAAAATCTTATCCCAGGTTTTTGAGGGCATTATACCCAAATGATGTCAAATTTATGGTAGATAAGTCACCTTTAAGTGTAATAGACAGTCTCTCCATTGAAAGGGACAAAAGTTTCATTTCTCACAATGATGAATTTTTAAATGCAAGTGAAAACTTAAATTATGAAAACCCATCAAAAAAGAATACAGATAATGTATTTGTCATTATTAATTGGTATATGATGAAAGGCACCAAGATTAATCAGTTAAGAAAGCTAAATTAAACAAAACTATTTTAATCTATCCCATCTCTAGTATATGTATTTTATAAAATAAATTTTAATGGAAAAATCGTAGAAATCTCTTTTTCTTTCTCAATTTGCCTTAGAGTTTTTAAAGAATATTTCTCTCATTCGTACATCTGGATATGATCTAAGATGTCGCTGGATACATAGGAAATAATGTTTCTTTGCATAATATAAAATGGGCACAGCTGCAGTTTGTTCCTGTACATTTATTCTGGTACTTCTCTATGGTAGCTCTAATGAAGTTGGTACTTTCCTAAAAACAAAAATCAGTGCTATTTGTTTTACTTTCCTGTAGCATTCACTCCTGGTAAAGCATGACTTCCTTCAACACAAAGAAAAATGACCAATAAAACTCGAAAATTGATAGTTTAGAAACTCTTGCTAGAGTTTCAAAATATATTTTTAGCATTATCAATGAATATATTCAAATGAAATTGATGATATTCATTTAAATATGGATCACAGGAGAAAAAATCATAGTTAAACACATGTCCTAATCTCTATGATAGCAGATGGTCTATTACCAGCTCTTAATTCCTCCAGCTGATTTTATATATCTGAACATATCTGGCACATACATTTTAATTCTTTGTGGCTCATATTTTCTCTAAATACTTTTTTTGTGTAACTGTCAAGAGAAAGTATGATTATGTACTTCAATAATTCAAATCTAAATCTAATAATTTACTTGCAAATGTTTAGGAAGCAACTGAGTCATTTTTATATAACTTAAAAACTGATGATGCTTTTGAAATTTTAAAAACAAAACTCAAATATTTCCAATGGTAATTTTTACTAATCATTTCTTAATATTTACATACAATAATGGAAAATTTATATGAACTGATTCAAAGTGAAGGAGAATCAAGAAAACAAAATGCAAAATGACTACCATAATGTGAATGTGAAACAAAAACTGAATATAATATAATCAGAATGACCAATTGGTATAGAGAAAAGAAAATGTGCCTTCCTTTCTCTGCAGAGGTGAGGTCACTATGGGTACAGAACATTACTTAAGTTATCAGATTAAAATGATATTATTTAGTTTTATTTAAATGATTTTTGTCTTTTATTTTTCTTACTCTTTGTTATAGTAGCTAGGTCTCTGGGTATGGCATAGGTATATATAGAAATGACGGTGACAGAAAAAATAAAAGATCAATAATTTTTTCTTAAAATCACATGAAATTCAAATGAGTATTAAATTATATCTGCTACTTGGCCAATAAAAATTTCTTGATCCTGAGGTCACATATTCATCTGTTCCTCAACAAGTTTTGAGGCAGATCTCTAACAAAACAATCCTAAATCAAAGCATAATAGACCTAAAGCTGGAAGGGACCTTAGAAGCCATTCATATAACTGTTTTATTTATTTTGAAAAAATCCCAGGCAAAAAGCATGAGAAGACATATATACTGATGCAAAGTGAAGTAGGCAGAGCCAGGAAAATGATAGGCAAGATGACTACAATAATGCAAATGAAAAGAACATTGAAAAGAACATCAAAACTAAATGATATAAAATTATATTTACCAAGTTTGGTTCCAAAGAGATAAGAAAAAAGCATCTCTCTATTTCCTTCTTTCTTCTCTGCCCTTCAACTTTTTAAAGAAACAGAAGCTATGGAGTAAAGAACTCTGCATATCATTTCAGCTTGAAAACATGGAAATAAAATTCTTCCTACAGCCAAAGGAGTGAATGACTAGAACAGTCCACCAGATAAAAATGAACACTTATGCAACATAACATGTTTTTGTTTTTTTGTAGCATGGCTGTTTCATCAGCTTTCTATAACTTTTTCATTTTTGTTTGTCTTTTTGTCTGTCTATCCATTTTTACATTTTTTGCTATAATGAACTGCTTCATGGAGTAGAGATAGTTAATACCAATTCCACTGGCAGCCCAGAGAATAAGTAGTACTATGAATGTGTTAGTACTTCAGTAAAGCTGAAATCCCTACTTTCCAATTCCTTAATTTATTCTTATTAATTTTTTCTCATTTAATGTATTCTTTCTAAGACTCTCTAAATTCTATCTATCTATTTCCAACAAATTCTGGTAAATAAAGTCAGCCACCCAAAAAAGGTGTCACTAAAACACTGGAATTATAATTCACAAATTTGGCTCTGGTTTAGTATTTAAAATGAAGAAAAATACCCATGTAACTAGAAAACAATAAAGGAGACCAACCACATAAAAAAACTTAGAATACAAATATACCTTTAAAATACTAACCGGTTCCTTTGCTTCGATAAGGGGGCTTGAAGAACTTCACAGCACCATATACATTGACTATAGACCCATGCTTAAGCTGATTCAGAGGTGTATATGTATACTTGGGTGCCACACTCTACATAAACAGAAATATAAAACTTTTTTTCATATACACATTTAATAATATATTAAGACTTTTGATAATCTGTCACAGTTCAGAAATTAGATATAAGGATATTTTACATATAAATTAAATTTAACTACTTAACTTGCCTTTTAAATTTTTATTTTAACAATTTTACAAAATGAAATCTTTCCAATATGCATTCAGCAGTCTCTACTGTAGTCCATTCCATCTCCTGCTTCCATACTTTGCCAAGGTGATCTCCCTCCTTACCAATGTCTCAAAGAACTTCCTACTACACCATCTAAGAATAACTTAAGTACTGCCTTCTATAAAAGGCCTTTCCAGTTCCTCTAGTAATCAGCACACTCTCTGGCAGGAAACTACTTTCTATTAGCATGTATGTATTTTTATTTACTTGGATGTGTACATATATTTAGCATAGCATACAAGCTTCTGGAGGGCAGGGACTGCCTTGTTACTCTCTCTTCCTGTCCTTAGGGGCCTGTCACAGCACCTGAACTTTCAGACAATGGTTTACCCTTACTATTGATTATGTCCCTTCCCCTCTTCCCCTCTACACTCTGAGACCCTATTACCTCTACCCCAAACTGGTTCTCTTCAATCTCTTGCTATTCTCCATTCTCTGAATGAATCCAGAGAAGGACTGAAGATCAGTAAGGGTAAGGAGATAATAAAGCATTATGTATGCAGTTAAACCAAATAGACACCATGTCTGAGGAAAAAAAAGGTGCTTCTAAGCCTTTCCTATGAAATAAAGTACCTGCATTTCATGACAGATACTTTTACCTGAATCAGAAGCTTCTTCATTTACTTCTAAATTACTCCTACATTTCTGGTCTTTCCATAAAGCTGAAGCTGGCTGGATAGTAGACAGCCAGATAAAATCGTATTATGGTACGACTTTAAACATATGCTAACTGTGAGAAGCCACAAAAGCCAAAGATAACACAGGGTAATATTTTTTTTTCACTTCGAAATACTTTCACTGACTACACTTTTCCTTGGTCAAAATTACTCTATTTATCAATACTTTTTCTTTGGTAAATTAAAAGTTAGATAACATAGAAACAAAGAACTGGAAGGGACTTCAGAGATTATTTAGTTCAACTTATTTGTTGCTTTAGGAAACTGAAGCTCAAAGGTCACAAAGGTCACAAAGTTAAAGAGAAAGCCTGATTCTTTCCTCTCAATGTGAGTAAGGCATAAGGAACTCCTCCAAAGAAGCGATCACCTTTATCTTTTGTATTATATTATCAAACAAACTTAAATGAAATGAGGAAAAACTAGAATATCGTAGAATTTAGACCCAAAAGGGCTTTAGGAAATTTAGCCAAACTCTGTCACTTTACAGATAGGGAAATTGAATTCCTAAGGAGCTAAGTGATAGGCCCGAGGACACACAGATAGTTAGCAACTAGGTCTTTGGCTTCAAAATTCAATGCTCTTTTGAGTAAACCAAGTATTTCCAATAATTTCACTGAGAAGTAGATACATAATGATCAAAACTTATTAAAGTATATAGAAAAATTCAAATATATGAAGAATGTAGGAAAAATATCTACCAGTTTACTATTTAGAAAAAAAAAACCTCATGGTATTACGATAGCATGAAATGTGATAGCAAGATGGTCATTTTTATAACAACTTGATTTTTAAAATTTTTGTTCTGTAGAAATGACATAAAATATCATATGCTGAACAATATTGAACCAGTCTTAAACAGAAACTGCATATTATTATTTTTTTTAATTCATTCACGAAACTAAATGGAAGAATCTATCTCCTAATTTTACTGAAATAATTTCAAAATCAAATTACATATTACATTTGGAGAAAATATTCATAAGAATCAGACTGCCAAAGCTGCATTCAAACTTACCAAACATACAGGCTCCTCAGAAATAACTGTGTCATATTTAACATAAACCTGAAAAATGAAGAGATTTACCTATAGATATATTTTAACATGAGGTGCTATCAATACTATATTTAAAATATAGTGAGCAAGTTTATACAATGTTAGCCTAAACCAAAGAAAATGGTATAATTTTTATGTAAAGTTTCTTCTAAACTGAGTCAAGAAGCATTAAAACTTTAAAGCAAAAAGTCTTAATAGTTTAAGTTTGATTTTATTAATGTTTCTTTTTATCAGTTGATGTCCACTTCAGTTGTAAGGAAGTAGAAGATGAGGGAACGGATTCAAGTCTTTTAGGAAAACTCAGATTTCTCCTTTTTTTTTCCCACCTAGATGAATTCATTTTGAACTTCCTAGATTTTTCCATTCAATAAAGTTAAATTATTTACATTCTTACATGAAAAGATGATACATGTAACTCCCAAGAACCTTATTAGTATTAGGGTAGTTAGAAGGAGCCTACATAAACAGAAGGCATGGCTGTGAGTCAATTATGTTGAGATAATCTGAAAAAAAAAACAAAAAAGAGAGAGAAAGAGGAAAACAGAGGAAGAGAAAAGTAGAATGGGGAAATTTTCCTCACATTAAAGAGGCATGTGAAGAACTTTAATAGAGGAAGGTAAGATGGGGAAAAGAGAGGCTCTGTTACTGATTCAAAGAGGGCAGAATATATACACACACTCATTTGGGTACAGAAATCTATTCTGCCCAATAAGGAAATAGACACAGAAGGGGATAAGAAATATGAGCTACGGGGAAATGATAAAAAGGAGAGAAGATTAAGAGAAGGAGTAATCAGAAGTTAATATTGCCCTCTCATTCCACTGGTGAGTTCCTGCTTAAACTTTGTTTCTGAGGAAAAGCCAAGGCTACTCACCCTTCATTCCTCTCTTGTCTCTACTCTTGACTGTCCAGAATTGGTCAATGTCCTCTACCTATTTTCAGTCCCCTTTTAGGTATTATCTTCCACCATTAGAATATAAGTTACTTAAGGGTAGGGACTATTTTTCGTTTTTGGGGTGTGCATATGCTCAGTGCTTAATATGCCAGAAAATAACAGGAATTAAATAAATATGTGCTGACTCAAGAAAAGATAGTATCCCAAAGATAGATGGTGGTTGACAGAGTCAAATGCCACAGAGAGGTAAAAAAGAATGAGGATTAAGAAAAATCCATTAGATCTGAAAATCACTGAGATCATTAGAGGAGATGAGAGAGGCATACAGGTAGAAAGTTAAGACAACATAAAAGCGAAAGATTGCAACAAAATTATTATTTTTTTTTAAAAAGAAATCATTAATGTTTTTGAAAAGAGCACTTTAAGTTAGTGAGGACAGAAGTTGGACAGCATAAAAAAAATAGAAAAGAGATGAAGTAAAAGCACCATATTTAGACTGCTTCCTCAAGTATAGCTGAGAAGGAGAGAGATACAGGACAATAAGCTAGCAGAAATGGCAGAATCAAGTATGTGTTTTTTCAAGGAAGAAGGAGGCAGAGGGATTTTTGTTAAATTTTTTATTAAATTTATTTATCTATTTTTAGTTTTTAACATTCACTTTCTAAGATTTTGAGTTCCCAATTTTCTCCCCATCTCTCCTCTTCCCGCTCTCAAAGACAGCATGTAATTTGATAGAGGCACTACATTACATTCATATTAAACGTATTTTCACATTAGTCGTGCTGTAAAGAAGAATTAGAATCAATGGAACGAACCACAAGAAAGAAACAAAAAAAAGAGCAAATAATATGTTTCAATCTGCATTAAGCCTCCATAACTCTTTTCCTAGATGCAGAAAGCATTTTCTATTATGCGTCTTTTGGAGTTGTCTTACTGACAAGAGCTAAGTCTATCAAAGCTAGTCATCATACAATGTGATTATGACTATGTGCAATGTTCTCCTGGTTCTCTTCACTTCATTCAGCACCAGTTCAAGTAAGTATTTCAAGTTTTTTTGAAGTCTGACTGCTCGTCCTTTCTTACAGCACAACAGCATTCCATTACATTCATATTCCATAACTTGTTCAGCCATTCCTCAATTGACAGGCAATCCCTCAATGTCCAATTCTTGGCCACCACAAAGAGTTGATATATTTTTGTACATGTAGGTCCTTTCCCCATTTGTATGATCTCTTTGGGATATAGACCTACAAATGGTATTGCTGGATCAAAGGGTATGTACATTTTGTAGCCCTCTGGACATAGTTTCAAATTGCTCTTCAGAATGACTGGATCAGCTCACAGCTTCAACAACAATGAATTGGTGTTTCAACTCTTCCACATTTTCTCCAACACTTACCATTTTTCTGTTTCGTTATGTTAGTCAATGTGATAGATGTGGGACCTCAGAATTGTTTTGATTTGCATTCTTCTAACCAATAATGACAGAGCATTTTTTCATGAGTATAGAGAACTTTAATTTCTTTATCTGAAAACTGCCTATTCATATTCTTTGACATTTGTCAATTAGGGAATGATTTATATTCTTATAAATTTGACTCAGTTCTCTACACATTTTAGAGGCCTTTATCAAAATTTGTTTGCAGTTTTGTTTTCCTCCTCATCTTGGCTATACTGGCTTTGCTTGTGCAAAACCTTTTCAATTTAATGTAATCAAAATTATCCATTTTGTATTTCATAATGTTCTCTGCCTCTTGTCTGGTCATAAATCCTTCTGTTCCCCATAAATCTCACAAGTAAACTATTCTTTGGTCTCCCAGTTTGCTTAAAGTACCAACCTTTATATCTAAATTGTGTATGGATTTTAATTTTATTCTGATGTGTAAGACGTTGGTCTATGCCTAATTTCTGTCATACTCGTCCAATTTTCCCAGCAGTTTGTCAAATAGTGAGTTCTTATCCCAGAAGCTAGAGTCTTTGAGTTTATCAAACAGTATATTACTATAGTCTTTGACTATTGTTTCTTGTGTACCTAACCTGTACCACTGACCCTACATTCTATTTCTTAGCAAGTACTAAGTAGTTCAGATGACTGCTGCTTTATAATACAATTTAAGATCTAGTATAGCTAAGTCACAACCCCTAGCATTTTTTTTTTTATTAATCCCCTTGATATTCTGGACCTTATGTTCTTCCAGATGAATTTTATTACTTTTTCTAACTCTATGATTTTCTGGTAATTCAACTGATATGGTACTGAATAAGTAGATTGACTTAGGTAGAATTGTCATCTTTATTATATTAGTTCGGCCTACCCATGAGCAAATGATATTTTTCCACTCATTTAGATCTGACTTTATTTCTGTGAAAAGTGTTTTGTAATTCTGTTCATAAAGTTCCTGGAAGGTAGACTCCCAAATATTTTCTAATATCTAGAGTAACTTTAAATGGAATTTCTCTTTCTATCCCTTGCTGTTGGACTTTGCTGGTAACATAGAGAAATGCCAATGATTTATGTGGGTTTATTTTAGATCCTACAACTCTGCTAAAGTTATTAATTATTTCAAGTAGTTTTTCACTTGCTTCTCTAGGATTCTCTAAATATATCATCCTATCATTTGCAAAGAGTGATAGTTTTACTTCTTCTTTGCCTATTCTAATTCCTTCAATTTCTTTTTCCTCTCTTATTGCTAAAGCTAATGTTTCTAGTACCATATTGAACAACAGTGGTGACATTGGACATCCTTGTTTCACCCTGGATCTTACTGGAAATGCTTCTGGCTTATATCCCCATTACATATAATGTTTGGTGATGGTCTTCGGTAGATGCTACTTATCATTTTAAGGAAGACTCTATTTATTCCTTTGCTCTCTAGTGTTTTTAATAGGATTTGTCAAAAGCTTTTTCTGTATCTATTGAGATAATCATATGGTTTCTGTTAGCTTTGTTGTAGATATGGTCAATTATGTTGATAGTTTAATACTGAGTCAGTCCTGCATCCCTGACAGAAATCCTACCTGGTTATTCTCTTACAATAAGTTGTTACAATCTTTTTGCTAATATTTTATTTAAAATTTTTGTATTCCTATTCACTAGGGAAATTGGTCTATAATTTTCTTTCTCTGTTTGACTCTTCCCAGTTTAGGTATCAGTATTATATTTGTATCATAAGAAGAATTTATCAGGACTCCTTTGCCTATTTTCCCAAATAGTCTAAATAATATGAAAATTAATTGTTTTTTAAATGTTTGATGGAATTTGCTTGCAAACCCATCTGGCCCTAAAGATTTTTTCCTAGGGAGCTCATTGACGGCTTGTTCAATTTCTTTTTCTGAAATGGGGTTACTTAGGTATTTTATTCCCTTTTCTGCTAGTCTGGGCAATTTTTATTTTTGTAAATATTCCTTTATTACACTAAGACTTTCAAATTTATTGGCATATTGTTGGGCAAAACAGCTCTTAATTATTGTTT
>JAQQSK010004919.1:0-34119 GCA_028658325.1 Potorous gilbertii
ACTTGGCTTCCGAGAGTCCTCTCCACCCCTGGCCTAGATCCGCCCAGCTAGTGCTTGGGGTCTGAGATTCAAATGCTGCTTCCCAGCCTCAGGGCTTTTGGCGGCTGCCCTGGCTGCTTTTCAGGGTAAGATTAAATCAGGTTCTTGGGGGGGGGGGGCAGGGCCGCCTCCCAGGCTCAGTTCCCTCAGGAGGTTTATGCAGAGACCTTTTGTAATGGAGCTGCTGCTGAGCTCCTGCCTGCTCTGGGAGCCTCTGGCCGCCTGCTGCCTCTGCCTGCTGCCGCTGCCTCCCGAGGGGGCCTGAGTCCCAGAGACACCTGCTCCCCTCTCAGCCTGTCTCTCTCACTGACCTGTGCGTGTGTGGGTGGAGGGACTTCGCGGCCGCTGGAGATTCAGTCCCTGAAGCCTGCTCGGCTCTGCTCGCTCCTCTCACTGCCGTGTGACTGGGGCAGGGCTTCGCTCCCTTTCGGGGTGCGATGGACCTTTGGGATCAGTTTTTCAGGGCTCTCTGGAATGGAAATCTCCTTCACTGTGTTGCTGTGTGGCTTCCACTGTTCCAGAATTTGTCAGGAGTTCTTTTTAGAGGAAATCCATGGGCTGTGGGTTCGGAGCTAGCAAATGTGAGTCTTTCTACCCTCTCTCTTTTTTCTCTCCCTCCTCCTTCTGTTTCTCTTAACCTTTAATCTGAAATTATTTTGTACACATATCATCATTCTGTAGAGCCAAATCAATTATTGTACTCCAGGATTATTGCTGAAAACTAGTGTTTTCCATGAAACACCATAAGTAAGATATAGTTATCCAGATGTGGGTGTATGTATAAATATACACACATAGAGATAACTGTATAGAAATGTAATACATAGAGCTATACATATGTGTATAGTTTTTGTGTATAACTATATAGATATGGACATATCTATACAAATATATAGACAAAACTATATATAAACACATATATATCTATGCACAGACTTTTATAGAGGCCTTAATAGCTGAAAATGTATGTATATGTGTTTATATTTGTATATTATTTATGTATATATGTATTTATCCACCTGTCCCTCTTATGATTAGTGTATGGATGGAATTTTGAAGTAATCAGTGCCTTTTTTTGGAAAACTTTTCTATGACTCAGATTTTTAACCAAGTCAGTCTGCCCCAAAGAATTGGTGAGATTGTATTCTCACTAAAGAGTTTTTCTTTTAATGTATATTCTTTTTGGGTAGTGTATTTGAATTTGAAAGAGACAAGCCTGAGAACTGACTCTTTGACTTGAGTTTAATTTTTGAAGAAGAAATTGGGTAATGTTTTTTGTTTCAGAATTGTGGTGGTTTTGGACTCCATGATTAAGGTTTTTACTTTCACGCACAATCCCCATCAGTTGCATGTATTTGAAACCTGCTACAACCCTAAGGGTAAGTCATATGTGCTATGTAATGAATAATGCTTTTTACAGTTAGCTACATACTTATGTGCATGAGTGTTTGACTGTATTATTTCCCTGCTCATTAAACGTTAGCGGCTCTCTGATACCTCCAAGGTCCAAGATAAAGTCTTCTAGCAGTTGGAACCCTCCATAACGAAGGCTCTTGCTGTCTTTCCAATCTTCTTACACTTTCTTTTCTTTGGTCTATAATCCAGTTATACTGGCTTACTTGTTTTTGCCTACATATGACATTCTATCTATTGTCTCCAAAACTTTGCCTGACCCGTGCCCCCTACCTGAAATGCTCTTTGACTCTCAATTTGGAAAATAGCTCTTATAAATTTGAATCAGTTCCTTGAATATTTTAAAAATAAGACTCTTATCAGAGAAACTTGATGCAGATTTTTTTAACCTGGTTATATCTATTTTTTCTAACTTTGTTTTATATAGAAATTTAAAATGTTTGTATATTCAAAATTTTGATCCTTTCTGCCCTTTCCTTAGTCATAAATATTTTTCCTATGAATAGAACTGAAAGGCAGTTTTTTTTCCTTGCTCCTCTAATTTGTTTAGGATGTTAGTCTTTATGACTACCTAATGTATTCATTTGGAGATTATCTTGATATATAGTTAGTTTATACATAATTTTGCCATACTGCTTTCCAGTTTTCTTAGTAGGTTTTGTCAAATAATGAAGTCTTACCTAGTAACTGAGATCTTGGGCTTTCATATATTAAGCTACTGTGTTTACTTGTGTATTTTGTGTATTGTATTCTCTTCTGTTGATCAACTTCTCTTTCTTAACTAGTACCAAACTGTTTTGATGATTACTATTTTGTAGTATTGTTTGAGATCTGGTATCTAGACTCCCTTTTAAAATTATTTCCCATAAGGTTTTTGACCTTTTTTCTTTATTTTCTCTAGCTCCATAAAATAATCCTGTATTTGTTTGATTGGCATGGCACTGAATAAGTGAATTAATTTAGGTAGTATTGTCACTTATTATATTGGATTCTTCTAGCCATGAGTAATTCATATCTGTTCCATTATTTAAATTTGCCTTTATATAAAGAGTGTTTTGTAAATGTGTTCATATAGTCCCTATGAGAGGCTTGGCAGAGAGGCCCCCAAGTATTTTGTGCATTGTTTAGTTGTTATAAATGGAATTTCTCTTTCTATTTCTTCCTGTTGGGTTTTGTTTGTTAGTTGAATTGACCTAAGATGAGTAGGTCATACAGCCACTATGGGTCAGAGGTTGTATATGAGTCTTTGTGACAAAGAGGGCATCTCTCTTCCCACTATCTTGTACTTGTCAAAATCATTCTGTCAAAAAGTATTAAGCTTTTGCTGTGTGCCAGGCACTGTGTTAAGCATTTGAGGATATAAAGAAAAGTAATAGCGACCTTCCCTCGATGTCTTACATTCTAATGAGGGAGACGACATAAAAATACCTGGACACACACACACACATGTATATAAATATATATATATCCAAGATACATAGTCGCTGGCAGGTAATTAGGCACTAACATGTGGCAAGATCAGGAAAGGCCTCCTTTAGAAGATTGCATTTTACCAGAATCTTTATAGAGGCCAGAGAAACTAAGAAGTGAAAGTGAAGAGGAGATCATTCCTGGCATGGCCAGTACAAAGGCACATGGGCAAATCAATAAACATTTATCAGATGCTTGCTGTTTGCCAGGTGCTGTACTAATACAAAGAAAGGCAAAAACAGACCCAGTTCTCAAGGAGTTCAGAGCCTAATTGGGGAGATAGCATGTACCTAATTATATACAGAAAAGATATGACATTTGTGTATGCGATATACAATTATATAATATATAATTATGCATAATAACATAACTGCTGCTATGATATGTATATTTCTTTTTGTAAATTGTTGAATGATTACCAGAGATCTCATTTTGTTACAATATCAAGCTTAAACTGGCTCAGCCTGGATTGGATGGCTAATAGACTGGATGACAGTCAGATGTCAAAAGGATCTTAACAGACTGGAGTGCTAGACTGAATCTAGTGAGATGAAATTCAGCAGGAATAAATGTAAAGTCTTGCACTCAGATACAAACAATAAATCAGCTTCACAAATATGAGATGTTGTAGGCATAAAAAGATGGCAGTTCTGTAAGAGTTATGGGGATTTTAGTGGACTGGAATCTCAATAGGAATCAGTAGTGTGATGTGGCAGGCAGAATAGTCCATGTGATCTTTGACTATGTTAAGAAGGCCACACCTTCCAGGAGTAGACATTTGATGCTGTACTCTGCCCTTCCTCATGAGATCTTGGTAACATAATCACCTTGATAACTGTGTTCAGTTCAGGACACTGAAGTTTAAGAATGACATTGATAAGCTGGAGAATGTCCAGAGGAAGGCGTCCAGAAGTGAGAAGGGCCTTGAATCCATACCAGATGAGGATTGTTTGGAGGAACTGGGTATGTTTAGCTTAGAGAAAAGATATGTCATGATTGTTCTTAAAATATTTGAAAGTACGTAATTTTGAAGTTGCAAAGAAACCAATTTGGGCCTGATTAACAGGAAAAAATATCTTAATAATTAGAGCTGTCCAGAATTAGAACCCAGTATGGGTTGCTTTGAGAGGTGTTGTTTCCCCTCTTAGAAAATCTTTAAGCCAAGATTGAATGATCATTTTCATTTTTTAAGTACTAATTCTAATGAATTGAACTAGATGACCAATGAGGTTACTTCTGTCTCTTTAATTCTTTGATTCTGTGCTGTATGAAATCAAAAGCTTTCAAAAAAATTTATTTTAAAAAATTAGAACATTGTCTTCAGTTATGCAATTCCTCCTCTGTTCTCAACTATCTTTGAAATATTACTAACAGTGGTTCAGTAGTATATCTCCTGGTCATTTCAGTGCTTTAGGATGTGGTTCATCTGGGCCAGGTGTCCTGAATTCTTCCAGAGTAGCTGAATGCTCTCTTATTATCATTTTAATTATATCAGGTATCACCTCCCCATCAGCCGTTTTTGTTCTGATCTTTCCTTACTACAAATTCTTTTCATTGATGTAGAAGACAAAAGACAGATAACAGTTAAGTAGCTTTACTTTCTCCCTTGTCAGGTGTATCATTCCATCCACCCCATGCGATGGTCCTGTATTATCTTTGATACACCACTTTACCCCAATAACCTCTTATTCTCTTTCGCTTTCCTTGCCAACCTTAGTCAGCTCTTTCTGAGCTTTGGCATTCCTTACAGTATTTCTTACAGTATTGTTCCACAGTTTTATATCCATTGTTACCTTTATATCTGTTGTTACCATTTTTACCTTCTGCTTGCAGAAATGCATGCATTTTCTGTGCTTAATTTTTAAAAATCCATTGTACATTTATATTGGTTTCTTTAGACCATTCCTGTTTTTCCTTTCTTAATGGAATTGACTCTCTATCTTCAGAACTTGATCATGAGAGTTTCCTAGTCCTCTTCAGCTGAATTCTCCTGTAGAATTATAGAATCTTGCTTATTTTTTTTTATCTTTGAAACCTGCTTTTCTAAAATCTAGATTACAACTGGATTTCCTTTACTCTGTCGCACAACCTTGCAGGAACTTCCTCCTAAGATTCTTATCCCATCCATGCCAACTACAAACTCTTCCCTGTAGGTGATACTGAGATTCAGCATGAATTACCTACTTCTTCTTGGTTATTTCATGTTTTCACAATAAAGTTTTCATTAAGATGAGTCAGGAAGTTTTTTATTTTGTTTTTGGCATGGAGAGTGGTCTAGCATTGTCTTTATAATCAAAGTCCATCAATGCTGTATCATTCCTATGTACTAGACTTGTGATTTGTTTCCCCAGACTCCTCATCTATTCTTCTGAATAGGTGGTCTACAACTATTAACTAAATCTTAGGATAACTAAATCAATTGTGTTTCTCACTCACTGATCTTTTTTCTTTATGTGCATACATATACCCACATCCACATACATACACATAGATTAAAACATTCTGAACAAACAACAGTAAAATGGGCATTGTCATATAAGGGATTGGACATGAAAGAGTACATTTATATTATATAGTGATTGCTCATATTTTAAAAGTGTATATTAAATCATCATATATATTAATTCATCACGGCTCTCCTGCTTGTCTTTGATTTCTTTTGGCCTTCTTTCCAATCTTCCTTTCATTGATCTTCACCCAGAACACATGTTCCCATGATGGTTCTTGGATTTCCTCACCCTTATAAAAACAAGATGCCTTTTTAAGGAGTTTGAAATTTAAAAGCATAACAAACATGAACATGTTACTATTATAAAATAGACCTTCAGGTCACATGACCCAACAAGATTGAGGACTAGACATTTTCTCTGATCCTCATGACTTACCAGACCTATCCAAGCTAAGAATTGTGTCCAAGAGGTGAACCAATTCTAATGGTAGAACACCAAGAACCCTAATGAGATAAGTCTGATGACTTAAAGTCAAAGAAGGTTAATACCTAATCCCTAACACATTTACTTAGCACTTCCTTCTGCGCCAACACCCATACTTTGGCAGGACTGCATAATAGGACCTATTGTCTTATGATCTGGGATCCACACAGAGATTCCCTCATTGCTACTATAGCCTCTGCCAAACACCAACTTACCTGCAAACTACTGTTCTGTGGCATGAAATAATAGAATTCAACTCTTCCCCATCCCCTGTTCCCACCTGTGTAGAGTAGGGAGATACAGAAAAGCAGAAGCTTGATCTGCCTGTGGTGGAAGGCTACTGAGCAATACTTAGCTACAGAACTAAAGTTACCAGGGCAGGGCACTAGCATGTGTATGTGGCTTCACCAAGGCTCAATCAGTTAATAAACACTTATTGATTCCCTACTATATGTAAGGCACTGTGCTTAGTGCTGAAGATACAAAAAGAGGCAAAGGGGATTTTTTTCCTTTAAGGAGCATAATCTAATCAGGGATTCAACAAACAACCAAGCTATATATAGGGTAAATAGGAAATAATTAGTACAGCAAAGGCACTAGAATTCAAAGGAGTTGGGAAAGACTTTCTGTAGAAGATCGGCTTTAGTTGGAACTTAAAGGAATCTAGTGAAGCCTGACACAGATATGAGAAAGGAGAGCATTCCAGGGATAGAAGACAACTAGACAAATGCCCATAGCCAAGGGATGGAATGTCATATTTGTAGAAAATCCAAGGAGCCAGTTTTACTAGCTAAAAGAGAATAATGTGGGGAGTAAGTTGAAAGAAGACTTGAAAGAGTGTGAGTGTATATTGGGGAGGTTAGGAAGAGTCTTGAACACCCAGTTGATGATTTTGAGAGAGAGAGAGAGAGGATTGAAGCAAGCTATTGCAATAGTCCAGGTGTATTGCAAAGGCAAAATGGACAGGCCTTGACAGCAGATTGACTCAGGGTGGTGGTGGGGTGGTGGTTAAGAGATAGGAGTCAAAGATAACACCTAGGTTGTTACCCTGAAGGACTAGGAAAATGGTATTACTCTCTGTAATATTAGGGGAGGTGAGGAGGGTTTAGGGGAAAAATAATGAATTCAGTTTTGCATAAGTTGAGTTTAAAGTGTCTACTGGACATCCAGTTCAAGGTGTCTGAAAAGCAGTTTGGGGATAAGAGCTTGGAGGTTAACAGGGAGATTGGGGCAGGAAAGATAGATGTGAGAATCATCAGCACAAAGACGATAATTGGAAAGTATGGAAACTCATGAGATAACCAGGTAAAGTAATACAAAAGGAGAGGCGAAGAGGACCCAGGACAGAACCCTGTGGAGTACCTGTGGTTAGAGGGCATAATCTAGATGAAGATTCAGCAAAAGAAACTTGAGAAGGAATCCACTGAGGGAAACCAGATTTACTTACAGATGAATCAGTATTTTTTTTGGAAGGGAAGGGCACAAAAAAGGGGGATGGGGAGGAGAAGGAAGGAGAATCTGATGTACCTTAATCAAATCATTGTTAAAAAATAAGGAAACTTTAGTTCATTTAGGATAGAAATACCAGAAAAAGGGGGAAATTTTAGTTGAGTTATGAGACTGAGTTCTTACTAAAAAAACACTCCCCATGGGAGGAGAGAATTATTCTCTAGTGGGAGATGAGAATTTTACAGTGGGATAATCTTTTGAGATTCGTGCTTAGAAAGAATACTCAATACACTTCAGAAGGATTAGAGGACCAAGGGGCAAATGAAATCTATACACTTGGAAGGGCATAGCTCTAGAGGGAGATTTCATGGCAAATGGGAAAAAATGATCATGAGGAAGGCAGGGGATATTAACTATATTCAGAGACACAAGAAAATTTTTTACCCTGTGGCAGTACTTATGCCTTCTATATCTTCTTGTTGAAACTGAACTTCTAAGAGTGAGGCACAACAGAAGGAAGGAATAAAATCTATAGACATTTATTATAGGAGTGAACTCAAAATAGGTACCGTGGAAGCTTTAGTTCCATGAGTAATATGGAGACTAAAGAAAGAATAAAAGGCATAAGGACCCTGAATAAAAGAATAAAAGCCTTGAATAGGCAAGACAGATGATCAATGAAGAGATGAGACAAATACTTTTTTAAAAAGTGCAGAAAATTTTTAAGAAGCAAAAGAAGTTGAAGGGAAAGAGACCATGAGGGATTTTAGTTAATTTTAAGATGAAAAAAGAATTAGATAGCTAGATAAAAAGGAAGAAAAAGCAGTAAGTAAAACATTGATAGGCAGAACTTGAAACTGAGGTTAGTAGTGAGAAGTGAGGGTATGGGAGTTATGGGGAGCTTGAAGGTGTAGGGAAGAGAGACAGGGTTGTCTGAAAGTAAATTAAGCAAAAATATCTGAGGAAAAGAAGAGAAAAAAACAATAACAAGAAAAAAATTCAAATTCCAAAAAAGTCTCAATATAGGCAAATGGAAGAAAATATAAGCCTAACTCAGAACTTTAGATGTGAATGGATTAAGCTATTCAAGAAAATTAAAAGGATGAACAAATTGGTTAAGAAAATAAAATACCACAAAAACAGGAACACAGAATAATAAAGGAATAAAAAAATAGAAAAAATAAAGTCCTACTGAGGTGGAAACAAAATTTATTATGTATCAGGTGAATACAAAAATTGTCAGCAGTGACAAACCATGGTATAAACAAGGAAACTGTGTTATACTGAAAGGGACTATAGACAATAAAGCAACATCACTATTAAATTTTATCTGATCTGATTGCCTTAGTATTTAAAATCTCCTAAAGAAAAAAATGAATTGAGTTAAAAGAAGACATAGTAATGCACTAATAGCTAAACACTTTAATAAAGTACCTCTTTCACTTTGGGGTATTTATAACAAAGATAAATGAGAGGCAAAATGGAGAATTGATTAAGTTACTGGAGAATCTAGAGCTGAAAACATCTTCTGAATTAGATTGCTAAAGAATATATCTGTCTCTTACTTGCAACTTATATAAAAATTGATCAAGTATTAGGACACAGATATTGCAAGTAAATGTGAAAAGGTAGGAACAGTGAATAGATCATTTACAGTCCATCACAGTAAAAATATGATTATTTTAAGGAGCTCAAACAAAAGACATAGATACAAATAGAGATTTAACAATGAAATACTAAATAATGAGTGGGCCAAGGTCCAAATCCTAGAAAGCTGATAATTTTTTAGAAAAAATAATGATAAAACAACATCCAAAATTTCTGAGTTTCAAATAAAGTAGTCTTCAAAGAAAAAAATTGTATCCTATAAAATGAAAATTAATGAAATAGAATGAGGGGATTAATGAACTGAATATTTATTTAAAAAATTAAAAGCTAACAATAAACCGAAATAAGCTCAAAAGATATTAGTGAGAGTTATAGGACAGGTACATAAACTGGAAACTGAAAAGTACAGAAATGATAAAATTAAAACCTGATTTAAAAAAAGCAAATTAAGAAAATTAATGAACTTTAGCCAGCCTGATTAAACAGAAAAGTACAATCAAATGAACAAAATAGGAAATAAACAGGGTGAAATAAACATAAACTCAGGAGAAGTAAAAAGAATTATTTAAGCATATTATGTATAATCATACGGTGACAAAAATTGCGGGCAAAAAAAGGAATATCTTCAAAAATATAAAGTACCCAAACTCATTATTTTACAATTATTTTATTTGTTTTCAGTATTCTATAATCACTTCTATATATCTTAGATTTTTTTCCCCTTCCTCCCTCCCCACTTCCTCCCCGAGACTGCTTGCAATCTTATATGGGTTCCACACATACATTCCTATTAAATACAATTTCACCATAGTCATGTTGAATAGAAGAATTAAAATGAATGGGACAAACCATAAAACAAAACATAACACAAAAGAACATGGTCTGCTTCACTCTGTGTTCCAGTTGCATGGTTCTTTCTCTGGACGTGGAAGGCGTTTTGCCTCAAGAGTTTATTAAAGTACCCAAACTAATTGAAGACCAGAAGAGGTCATAATTAGTTCAGTCTCAGAAAAGGAAATAGAACTAGCTCTAAAGGAACTACAGCAAAGAAAGAAAGAAACCTTTCTGTTCTTGGCGGATTCTTACAAGACTTTAAAGAACAATTCACGTGGGGGGGCGTGGGGCAGAACCAAGATGGTGGAGTAGGGGCAGCCACCCAGATGAACTCTCTTAACATTACCCTCCAAATAACTTTAAAATAACATTTCAAGGTGCCAGAGTAAAGGCAGGACTTTGCCTGAGCTCTTCCCCAAACCCCACCAAATACCTTTAAAAAATGGTTGCAAACAAATTCTAGAGAAGCAGAACCCATAGAAAGACAGAGGGAATAACATACATACTCAGTTGGATATAGAAATCTATCTTACACTACAGGAAAGTAGTGGGTAAGGGAATAAGGGAAGGGAGTATGATAAGGAGGGCAGATTGGGGGAGGGGCTAATCAGAAGCAAACACTTTGAGGAGGGTCAGGGTGAAAGGAGAGAGAGAATTGAATAAATGGGGGATGGGATGGAGGGAAATATAGTCTTTCACAACATGACTATTATGGAAGGGTTTCATGACTGCACATGTATAACATTGAATTGCTTGCCTTCTCAATTGGGGGGAGAGGGGAGGTAGGAAGGGAAAGAATTTGGAACTCAAAGTTTTAAAAATGTTTGTTAAAATTGTTTTTTACATGTAACTGGGGAAAAAATAGCATTGCAAATTAAAAAACAAACCCCTGTCAAATCAAATTTTGAAAGGCAGAGCCACAGAGAGTCAGGTGAGATATTTTTCCAGTGCAAGAAAACTTAAGACATAGGCAGGAAAAGTCTGTAACCTTGGGGTGGGGGTGTGATGGAAGTCTATCCAGAGCTCACACATGCAGCAGCTTTAATGGCTGTAGAAGCAGCAGCAAATTTGGGAGCTCTCAGCTCAGAGATCGTAAGGGAGTTGTACAACTGATCAGAAAGAGATTGCAGGGGGACCCTTTGCTGGCACTGGGTATAGCTGACACTGATTCACAACTATGTTGCCCATGAGCTTTTGTATGTCAGAGTTTCAGGGCAAAGAAGAGCACTGGGGGAGTCATAGGGAAGCAACAGCCATAGTTATAGTACCAAAGCAGAGGGGAACTCTACTGCATGTAGCTGAAGGGCACACGGACCCCTTCCTTGGTAAAGACCAGAGTGTACAGACCAAGAGAGAAGTAACCATACCTCTTCCAGGATCACACCACCCAGAAGCACCAAAAACTTGCAGACCCTCAGAACTACCTCTGAAAATAGCAGCATGAATAAGCCTGAAGCTTGTGATGGTGCAAGGAATAGGCTAGAGAAATGAACAAACAACAAAAAAAGAATTTGACCAAAGAAAGCTGCTATGGTGGCAGGGAAGACCAAGACTCACAAGAAAACAACAACATGGAAACAGCTACACGCCCCCCCCCAAAAAAAACCCTCAAAGAAAAATGCTAACTGGACTAAGTCCAATAAAGAATTTCTGAAAGAATTAAAGAGAAAAGAGTGGTGAAGAGGAAAAATTGGGAAAAGAAATGAGATTGATTCAAGGAAATTATGAAAAGATATTTAACAGCTTGGTAATAGAGGTGCAAAAAATAATTAAGAAAAAAACCAGAACTGGCTTAATGGTAGAAGAGGCACAAAAATTCTCTGAAGAAAAGAGCTTCTTAAAAAGCAGAATTGGACAAATAAAAAAAAAGGATATAAAATCTCACTGAAGAAAATAATTCCTTAAAAATTAGAATTGGGCAAGTGGAAGATAATGAGTCCGTAAGACAAAGAAATATGAAAACAAAGTTAAAATGAAAAATAATAGAAGAAAATGTGAACTATCTTTTTGAAAAAGACTAACTTGAAAAATAAATCAGACAGATAACGTAAGAATTGTTGGACTTTCCTGAAAGCTGTGATCAAAGAGCCTAGACATCATATATTGTCAAGGAAAACTGCCTTGATATCCTAGAACTAGAGGGTAAAATAGAAATTGTAAGACTCCCCTAATCATCTCCTGAAAGAGATCCCAAAATTCAGAACTCCCAGGAATACTATAGCCAATTTACAAAACTCTCAGGTCAAAGAGAAAATTCAAGAAGCCAGAAAGAAACAATTCAGATATCATGGAGCTATAGTCAGGATCACATAAGATGTAGTGGTTTCCATGTTAAAGGATCAGAGGGCTTAGAATATGATATTCCAGAAGGTAAAGGAGCTAGGATTACAACCAAGAATCATTTACACAGAAAAACTGAGTATACTGCATCAGATGAATAAAATAAATGTTCATGAAATAGAGGACTTTCAAGTGTTCCAGGTAAAAAGACCAGAGCTGAATAGGAAATTTGACATTTTAAACAGAAGACTTGAGAAACTTAAAGAGGTAAATATGAAAGAGTAGCCATAAGGGACTCAATAAAGTTAAACAGTTTACAGTCCTATATGGGAAGATGATACTTGTAACTCCTAAGAATTTTATCATTATTAGGGCAGTTAAAAGGAGTTTACATGGACACAGAGCATGGGTATGAGCTGATTATGTTAATACGATCTCCCCCCCCAAAAAAAATTAAAGTGAGAGGAAAGAGGGATGCACTGGAAGAAGGGGGAAGAGAGTGAGTGGTGGAATAAGAAAATTTTTCTCACATAAAAGAGGGATGCAGGGAAGAACTTTTACAATGAAGGGGAAAATGGGTGGGATAGGGAATAGCAGGTGAAGCTTGAACTTCACTCATCTGAATTAGTTCAAAGAAGGAAAATTATATACACTTAGTTGCGGATAGAAATGTAATTTGCTACATAGAGATATAGGAGAGGAAGAGGATAAAAGAAAGGGGGGAAAGGTCACAAAGGGGCATATGGATCAAGGGAGGCAGTGGTTAGAAGCAAAACAGACTTTAAAAAGAACTGGAATAAAACAAGCATTTCCATAACATAGTACAATAAAAAAGATGATTGCACATGAAATTGCAAATCTACTATGCACAACTTACTATTCCTTTCAAATATACAACAAAATTATCTTGTAAATTCTCTTTTCTTGTTTTCTTCCCCTCCCACCCACCTTAGAGATGGCCATCATTAGACACAAATAAGTAAATATGCATACTTCTATTTAACAGTTCTTTCTCTAGATGCAGATAATGGCTTCTGTTCTTAATAGTTAATTTGGGTGTTTTATAATAGTCAAAATAAGTTACTTGCTTAAAGTTGTTTTTAAAATGATATTGTCTATTACTACATACAATATTCTCTTGGTTCTGCTTATTTCACTCCATTATTTTGTGCACGTCTTTCCATGTTTTTCTAATATCATCAAGCTCATCATTTCTTATAGCACAGTACTGTTCTATCACTATCACATACCACAGAATAAAAGCAGTGGAAGAAAGATAAGGTAATAGGAGGAAGATAATCAGAGAAACTACTTTTTTTCAAAGGTGGATAGGAGTGCTGGGCATGGAGTTAGAAAGACTAAGTTTCCTAAGTCTTCCTAAGTCTAAAGACTAAGTCTGTCCTCAGACACTTAGCTGTAATGACCCTGTTTGCTTCAATTTCTTCATCTGTAAAATGAGCTGGAGATGGAAACGGCAAACCACTCCAGTGTCTTTCCAAAGAAAACCCCAGATGGGGTCACAAAATGTCAGGCTCGACTGAAAAAATGACTCAACAACCACCACCAACATAGACAATGAAGTAATATCAAAAAATTTTATAGCAAGTTTCTCTTAAGTCCTCATTTATATATGCTGAGCATGAAGCTGTCAAATTTATAAAAATAAGAGCCATTTCCCAGTTGATAATTGGTCAAAGGATATGAATAGGCTATTTTCAGAAGAAGAAATCAGAACTATCCATAGTTAAGAAAAAATGGTCTAAGAGAAATACAAATTAAAACAACTCTGAGTTACCATCTCATAACTGTGAAAAGTGACAAATGCTGGATCCATCCATACTGGAAAAGAATTTGGAAGTATGCCAAAGGGCCATAAAATTACATACCCTTTGACCCCATAGTACTAGGCTTGTATCTCAAAGAGATAAAGGAAAAAAGAAAAGAACTTTTATGTACCAAAGTATTTATAGCAGCTTTTTTTATGCTGGCAAAGAATTGAAAATTATAGGTATGCTTATACATTGGGAAATGGCTGAACAAGTTGTGGTGCATATGATTGGGATGGAGTGTGTGTGTGTGTTCATCCTTCGTTCCCAAAGAAGACAATGCCATCAGAAATAATGACATGACTTGCATTTGGCTTTGTTTTGAGTGAGGGAGTGCAGGTCACTAGCCTCACGTTTCCTCTAGAGCCATCTGAATCCAGTGACCAGATATTCCTCAGGATGACTGGAGAGGACCCAGGATGAGGCAACTGGGGTTAAGTGACTTGCTCCAGATCACACAGCTAGTGAGTGTCAAGTGTCTGACGTGAGATTTGAACTCAGTTCCTCCTGACTTCTGCACTGGTGCTCTATCCACTGCACCACCTAGCTGCCTCGGAATGGAGTATTATTGTACTATAAGAAATGACAAGGGGAATCATTTCAGGAAAAACATTCCAAGATTTGTATGAACTTGATACAAAGTGAAGTGAGAAGAATGGGGAGATCCTTGTGCACAGCAGTGTTGTAGTGATGTAACAGCAATATAACGGTGAAAGATTTGCCTGCTCTGGTCAATGCAGTGCCCCAAGATAATTTCAAGTGACTCTTGATGAACAAATGCTGTCCACCTCCATAGAGAGAACTGATAAACTCTCAAGTGAAAATCAAAGTACAATTTTTTTCACTTTAAAGAATTTATTTAAAATAAATTTTAAAAAATTAGTGCCAATCTTACAGAAATTATTTCCTAAAAAATTGAGGAAAAAGTTTGCCATACTCTTTATGAGACAAATTAAGTCTTAATATCTAAATCAGGGAAGGAAAAAGGAACTTAAAATAATGTTAGCATAATAATAGCATAAAAATAAAAGAACAAAAAAAAGATGTCAACATCATTACTGAATATCAATTCAAAAATTTTGAATAAAATCCTGTCATACAATCATTTATCCTTACCAGTTGCATTCATACCAGTGATGCAGTATGGTTTAACATTAAGAAAACAATTAACATAATCATATTAATTAGAAAAATCCCAAATCTCATGGCTGCCTCAATAGATGAAGACCTATTTATGCTAAAACCTATACTGAAACACCTATTAATACTAAAAACTAAGTATAGGCATAAAGATTTTTTTTGAGTAGCATAAAAAGTAACTAAAACCAGAAGCAAGTATCATATATATTAGAGATTTACTAGAAGAATTTTCCAATAAATAGAGGAATAAAGCAAGGATCCCCACATCCCTTACTATTATGTTATTGTCATCATGTAATATGGTTCTAGAAAGGTCACCAATAATAGTATAGCAGGAGAAATACATTAAAGGTATAAAGATAGGGAAAGAGGAGTTAAAACCATCCGTATTTGGTGTTTACATGATGTTTACTTAAAAAATCCTATTGCATCAGTAAAGATACTAATTGAGATACTTAATGGTTTCAGCAGACTTGCAGAATTCAGAGTGTCACCACAGAAAACAACAGGGTTCCAAATAATGACAGTGTAAGAGGCAATCGCATCCAAAATAACTACAGAATACATGAAATATACAGGTGTCAGTTTACCAAGCACACAAAATACGAGCATAGATTAACTTAAAAAATGCTCCTTAAACAAATAAGGAGAACTTTAAAATAGCTGAAGGGAAATATTCAGTGCTCTTTTATTGACTGTAATAGTATAATAAAAATGATAGTGCTACTAGAGTTGATTTTTGTTTTTAAAGTTTTAACAGTTAATCTAGCAAAGGGATACTTTACGTAACTTGATAAAATAATAATTCATTTCAGAAGCAAAATATGTAGAGTATCAATGGAAATAATGAAAAAAGGTAGGAATGGAGGAGGATTAGCATTTCTCAGACCTTAAATTTTATTTTAAATCGAAGCATAAAAACCATTTTGTAATCCTTAAAAATAGAGAAGTATATCAGCAGAACAGACTGGATAAGGGACAATCAGAAACAATAACTTGCAGTTCAGTAAACAAGAAAAGATAAGTTACTTAGGAACAAATTCACTATTTGATTAAAAACTACTCCCAAAACTGCCCAAAATTAGGCCTAGTCCAACATATTATTCCTTATCACATAATGAATTCAAATTGAATTCTTGGCGTACCATTAAAGAAATTAGAATTGCAGAAAATTATATACCTTTCACACCTGTGGATTTGAGATATATTGTTAACCATATAAGGAATATAGAGACAGTTTCAGAAGTAAGATAAATAACTGCATGAAACTGATAATTTATGTACAAACAAAATTAACGCCTTGTGGATAAGGCAAATGGTAATGGGCAAAAAAAAACTATATCAAATTTCCTAGACAAGGGTTTATCATCTGAGATATGTAGACAACACATATATGTGTGTATGACTACTACAGGAATGTGAATTGAAAGATTAACCACACTAAAATCAAAAGTAAATATTACAAAATTACAAAGAATAAACAGCCCTGTAGAGAAGAAATGAGAAAATGTCCCCACCGCACACCTTTGGAGATGTATTCAAGTCCTTATAGATATTTATATATCTATCCATGTATATATTTTCAAAAGATAAACATAAGAACAAGTAGTTTTCCATAGGGGAATTGCAATGTGCTAAAATAACATATGAAAGAATTGTACAAATCATTCATTAAAGTACACAACAAAGCAAGACATTTCTGAGCTTTTACTTAATACCCAGCCAAGTGGCAGTAAGGACAAAAGATGAAAATAGCCAATGTTTTAGGTTTTGTTGGATTATAGGCACACTAGTGGCATCATTGGTAGAATTGATGAATCAGTAGATTCATTTTGGGGAATAAAGTGCTGAAACTATTCTTAATCTGTGACCCAGATGTTCAGCTACTAGACTTAGGAGTATCCCCCAGGAGAGATAATTGATAAGAAGAAAGTCTCTGTACAGCCAATATATTTGTAAAATAGTAACACTTTTTTCCCTCACAGCTGAGAATTAGAAATACCACAAACATCCATGGAAGGTTATATGTTAAGTGGAGTATGTAGTTTGATTTTTAAGAAGTGGATCTTAAATTGCTTACAGTAGTAATATAATTGCCCTGCTGTATCCCCATCTGAATTGCCTTCTGTTCTTTTTTGCAATTTAAAAATTTTTTAAAAATTTAGTTTTTTCCTCATATTTATTGTGTATATCAGGGCTTCTTAAACTTTTTCCGCTCATGACCCCTTTTTATGTTTTCTTAGCGTTTGTTGGTATTGCGTGGTGTGAGGGCATGTGCAAGGCAAAGTGTACATGCTTTGTTTGCAGAACCAAGACTACAGTAAATTTGTAGGATGCAACATAGAAACACCTCAGATTCATTGTGTGTTTGATTTTGAATTAATTTTTGGTTGTTGCATGTTCAGAAACCTTTTACTGTTGCCAAATTTTTTGCAACGCCTTATGGAATTGAGACCCATATATCATTACCATCAACTCTTACCACCTACTTTATATGTATGCCCTTGCTTATCACAAATGAGTATAAGCAAGTAAAACGATTCAACACATTCTCATATCTGAAGATATATACTGTATTTTGCACCTCTAGTGTATCAGTACTCTGCTAAGGGATAGGAGGCATGCTTTATTATTAGTCATTTCATTGATCATGCTTCTGAACTCATTCAACATATTTTTGAAATCTATTCTTTTTAGTGATTTTTTAACATAAAGAATGTATTTTGTCAGCAGTTTTTTCTGAATCTGTTGTCATAATCTTGACATTTTTATTGTCTTGTTATAAATTTGCTCTACTGTGGTTATTGATGTTGATCAGTCATTCATTCATTATATAAATTCAACCCACAAGTCATGTATAACATTTTGAATATGTTGTTATACTCAATTTTTATTGAATTTTTATGTCAGCATTCCCTAGAGATACTGGTTTATAGTTTTCTTTATTTCTCACTGATTTGAGTACCAGAATTATATTTGTCTCGTAGAAGTTTAGTTAGATGCCTTCATTTGCTATTTTTGTAAGAGAAAAAAATATATAGTTTTGGAGTTATTTTAATGTTTGATATGAACCTATTTTACTTCCTCCCCATTTTGGGAATTCATTTTTGACTTGTTCAATTTTGTTTTCTTAGATCACTTTTATTGGCATATAATTGGGCAGAGTAGTTTCTGGCAGTTCCTTTATTCATCTAATGTGAGTTATTTTGCAATTTTTTTTTTGGTAATGTTTTTCTGCTTACCGTTATTTTTAAAAAATAATTTAAAGTCTCAAATAGTATTTTTGTTGCATTATAATAATCAGCAAATTATGTATTCATTATCTCTACTCTTCTATGTTATTTGGTGAAGTTTTTATGCCTCCGTATGTAGATAGTTTTCATAAACATACCATTTACAGCTGAGAAGTATGTAAATTCTTTTCCTATTCAATAATAACCAGAGATTTATTATAATTAATTTTTCTAAAGTTCTAGTTAGGTCCTTAATTTCTTACTTGTATATGTTTTAGTTAAATTTTTCAAAATCGGAAAGGGGCACATAAAGGTGTTTCTACTTCTAGAATTTTACTATCTATTTCTTCTAATATAGGTAAGTTTTTATGCAGTAATCACTAGAATCCCCTCATCTTTTTCTTAAATTCAAATCAAATCCGTTTTTGTTGTATATCTTTTTGTTATGGTCTAAAAGGAGCACTTAGAGGACCAATTATCATTTGTCTATTTCTCCCTTTAGGTTGATAGACTTTTTATTTAAATACTTGTATATGAAGCCACATTAAGTATATATATATAATGTATTAGTATTATTTCATTATATTATCTTTAATAATAATTTCTTTGCTTATCTCCTTTAACTCAGCTTAATTTTATTATTGTCTTGTCTGAAATTGTAATGGCCACTTCTGCTTTTTTTGACTTCACCAGAAGCATAGTAATTGTATTCAAGCCCCTTATTTTAGTGCTTTCTAGCTCTTTATCTTTTAAGTGGGTTTCTTGTAAACACCATGTTATAGCTTTCCATTACCCTTTACTCTGTGTGTATGTGTGTGTGCACACGTGCATGCATGCACACGTGCATCCTCAACCATTTTGGCTCTGCCTCCCTACATTGGTTTTAATGTCAGTAATGCTTTTGTTTCTCTTCAGACAAATGTCTGCAAGCCAAACGTAGCAGTTACCATAGTTTACTGTTAACGTGGATCACTGCTGAGATCCTCTGCTTTTTGTAATTGTTCAGTTATTTTTTAGTTGTTTCCAACTCTTTGTGACCCCATTTGGGGTTTTCTTGGCAAAGATACTAAAGCAGTTTGCTATTTCCTTATTTTGCAGATGAGGAAACTGAGGCAGACAGGGTTAAGTGATTTGTCTAGGGTCACACAGCTTAGTAAAGTGTCTGAAGCCACATGTTGAACTCTGAAAGATGAGTTCCGGACTCTAGGCAGGGTGCTCTATCCAGTGTGCCACATAACTACCTGAGAAGCCTGTTCAGCATGACTCAAAGAAGGTTCAGGGAAAGCTGAGATAAAGAAAGGAGACTGAGTGCTGCAACTGGATGTATAAGGACTGAGAAGTGAGTAACGTCTAGGATTCTCTCTGGTTTTTGTTTCTTTTTTTTCGTCCTGTTGCCAATTTAAAACAAACTCTTTAGCCAGCTATTTAAGGCCCTCTGTAGTCTGATTCCACTATACTTTCTCGTTTTTTTGTTTAATTTTAATCCCCTTTATGCAGTCATTATTCTAGTCAAACTATAATTACCACCTTTTCACCAACATAGTCTTGTTTTTTCTCATTTTAATTTGCATAAGCCATGCTCCTTTGTATGTGGGACATAGCACTTTGACATTTCTTCCTAGTGAAGCATTTCTCTCTGAAAAAAAATACTTCAACGGGTCCTTTGCCATTTCTTCTTTGAAGACTTTTTGGTTTTTGCTCTTCTGTGACACGCTTCCATTCTGTGATATACTCCAAGCTAAAAGTATTACTTTTCTTCTCAGATTGTTTTAGAGTTTTTTTTGGTGTCTCCTTTGCATTTAGCAGTATGTTTTGTGCCATTCCTTCGTTGTGTATTTGTCCTTCCCAACATTAGGTTGTGATCTTCTTGAGGGCAAGGCCTCTGCCTTATCATTCTTTATATCCCTAGTGAATGAACACATTGAAGGGGCTTTATTAAGTATTAAGTGAGATAAAATTGAGCTTTTAAAGACAGTTGTGGATGGAGGTGTTTGAGACCAATAATGGCTATATACAGAATGATGTCATGGCTAGGGATCCGACCTGGCCTTGCAGTCAAGAAGGAAGGCCCACCTCTGATACAATCAAATCATTTATTCATCCAGTGTTCTGGGCAATTCTTTTAAGAACATAACTTGCTACAATGATTAAAGACAATTACAGAGGACTCATGATGGAAAATGCTGTGTACAAATCCAGAGAAAGAACTAGTGGACCCTGAATCTAGATCAAAGCACACTATTTTCACTTTCTTTACTTTTTCATTTTTTTTCTCTTTTAGTCTCTTCTAATATGAAAATATGTCTTACATGATTGCACATATAAAACATATCAAATTGCTTACTGTTTTAGAGGGGAGGGGAGGGAGTGATGGAAAAACATTTGGAACTCCATTTAAAAAAAATGAACATTACAAATTATCTTTACATATAATTGGAAAAAATAAAATACTGTTTAAAAAACTTGAAGTAGATATAGATCGTTTTGGTAGGGCAGGAATTACTGGGAATTACCTACCCTAATAAGATCTGGGCCCTTAAAATGGCCGCACGTGCGTGCGTGCTTGCGTGCGTAAAATGACTCAGAGGAAACATTAGTGCTCACCAGCCTCCTATTTTGACCACTGATTATTGTTCTTCAACTTTGAAGAATCCACTCCAGCAGTAGGGTACCTGTTTCAAAGCAAAATAACAGAAAATCATGGGAGGTGGGAATTTTGTCCTGCTCTGATTTTTCTTGACACAAAAATGGAAATAAAAGTGTATAGAAAATATCTAAGGATATAAAGTGATTCTTTAAATTTACAAAAGGTTTCAATGAAAAGCCGTACTTTATTTAAAGTTAGCTTTGAGATTAGAAGGGAGTGCAATGATGATAATTTAAGCACAAGGTCTAAATTAGGGGAAGAGAAGAATCTACCTCATGAACAGATAATTACCACCTCTTTTTTTTTTTTTTTTAAATAAAGAAGCAAATAAAAAGCCACAGAAGGAACTGTTATGTTAAGGCCTGTTACATTCTCTTTGCCTCTCCTAACATTTTTTTACCTTCCTCTTTTCCTCCTCTTTTTTGCTAATTTCCCTATCTCTTCACCTTAGCTTCCCCCAAACACCACCCTACAGACTATGCTCAGTGAGCACCCTTCCAAATTTTGCTTTAATGATATCTGTATTGTGATCTTTTGGGAAATGTGGAACTTAGAAAGTACACCACAGACTGCAAAATATTTTTTTAAGGATATCCTCAGTGTTTAGTACTATATTTAATTCAGAATCCTGACAGGGACTAGGGAGCTTAATTGTGCCTCTCTAGCTGAAACTTTTGGGCATTCAAAAAAAAGAAGAAGAAATAAAGGAAAAAAGAAACATTTCTGTGATTTGAGATGCTTAAGCTTATTTTCCTGATTTGTTTTTGTTGTGATTGCTGAGAATTATGGAATCCTTTTTTAAAAAACAAAACAACACAGTTGGGACTATAGTGTGGAAAATGGGATGGCCAAAATGTAAGATTGGCTATTCACACAATCCTGAGCCTTTTTTCTGAATATTTTTGTATCTAGGTCTGTGTGTTTTATGTCCAAATAGCAACAATTCTCTCCTGGCATTCCCTGGTACACATACTGGCCATGTGCAGATTGTGGATCTGGCCAACACAGAAAAACCTCCAGTTGATATCCCCGCTCATGAAGGAGTCCTAAGCTGTATAGCTTTAAATCTCCAGGGAACAAGAATTGCAACAGCATCTGAAAAAGTAAGCTTCAATTCAGAGAATATATTTGGGATTAATTTTTCAGTCTGCTCTACTACTTTAGGACTGCTTGACAGTTCACATAGTGTTATTGGGAAAGTTATGTTTTAAGAGTGAAGAATTTTGTGGAAATGTTTTCTTATACATAATCACTTATGGTGCATATGATATCAGGGCTAGATTCCAATTCCCTTTTCCTTTAGAGAATGTAATTGGTGATTAAATTGTTTTTTTAAATCATGTCCTCCATTTCACTTTTAATTTGAGTGACTTGTAAGGCTTCCTTGACATCAACCTTACCTAAGTCATTAGCTTATATCTTGGTTGCCACCTAGAATCACAGACAGTCCAAAGGTCATTTCTGCCAGACTGAGGCCTATAGTACCTGATTATGAGGATTGTAGGGAGGAGGACAACAAACCCATCATTTCTAATTATCACTGGATTCAACTAATGTTAAACTAAGGGGATGTATACTAGTTGATGGCTAAAGAATGTTGTTCATGAACAGGTCAGGTAGCAACGGGAAATTAGCCTAGAATTAAACTTTTTCTCACAGTAATTTGCAAACTAAATGAGAGTGAAGGGTAATAAAATCTCAATGTCATATTGAACCTACAAATAATAGTAACTGGCTGTCAGTCTGGTGGCCACCTCCTGAAGTACATTTGTCTTGAGGTTAGAAACCTTGGGTTCAAGTCCCACCTGTCTCTCCCTGTGATGTGACCTTTCTTAACCTTTATGAACTTCAGTTTCCTCAACTGCAAAATACTCATAATTATATTTGCCCTTGTTATGAAAGAAGTATTTTGTAAAGAATTTTGTGGTTGTGAGCTATACCAATGTAAATTGGCACATTGTGAAGATATTAGTTACTATGATTGCATCAAGAGACATCAAAAATCCTTACACACCCAGATTTCCAAGCATGGAATATTTTTATTGCTGGAGGTGATGTTTCTCTATGTATTAAGAATATTTAATTCTGAATCTCCATTGTATTCTCAGTTCTAGTATAATATTGTTAGTGAGTTTTAATGCTAAGTGGAAAAATTTGGTTGGAAGATAAAGCAGTGCTAAATGACTTGGATTATATAAGTAAGAAATTACAGGAAGTATTATTTCTGAGAGTCTTACAGGTTATAGATTTGTAAGAACTATGAATCTAAAGCAGTACAAAAATGAACTGGACTTCTGAATCTTTGATAATGAGACACTTCACTGTTTTTCAAAGGGGACCCTTATAAGAATATTTGATACTTCATCAGGGCATTTAATCCAGGAACTGAGAAGAGGATCTCAAGCAGCAAATATTTATTGGTAAGAATATGATTCATTTGAATATAGGGGATTGAGAGAGAAGATAAGTCTAGTTTATTTCCTGGGAAATGGCTGAGTCATAGCAACAGCTGTGTGATTTACAGCAAAGATGGTCTATAGAGAAACTCAAATAATAGTAGCTATAATTCTGATTTTTTTTCTCAAGAAAGAATGATTTTCCTGTGAGGCAGGAAGAGTCAGAGGCTGCAGTATTGTACTGTGGTTATTAGTCTCCTCTCAAAGAGATTGAACTGCTCATCTCTGGAAGGGCTTATTCTTTATTGCAGCATCCATGGAGACAGAAGGCAAGTGGCTTTAGTTCCTAGGACTTAATTGTGTTCACCAAAGCAGCCAACTCAATAGAGAGGATACCTAGTCCTTTTCACGGAATCCCAGAGTTGGAAGGAATGTTAGTAACCATCTAGTGTTCCTTCCCTCTCACCACTCCCCTTCCCTCACCCCGTCCCACTCAAAGAGTACTCCTGCAACTAAGGACTGATGGCAGGAGTTCACTCTTCTTTTAGAAAGCTCTGATGTTTATGAGTTTTTTACCTTAGATGAAGCCTAAATTTGCTTCTCTACAACTTCTGCCCCATTGTCCCTGCTCCTGCCCTCCAGTACCATGCAGAATAAGCCCAACCATTCTTCCACGTTCCAAACCTGTGGATATCACATACTCCTTCAAGTGTTCTATTCTTCAGGTTAAACATCTCATTTCTTCATTTCATCCTTATATGGCACGAGTGACATTTTTATTTGTAACATTTCCTGCCATGTTATCAAGTGGTTTGGGTCCTTTATAGAAGCTCTTTTTGGCCTCTAGACACCTTGAATTAAGCTGGATTGGCTCAAGGGCTAGATTTTTTCCCAGGCATGGATAACTAAAAGCACAAATGTGTTGTTGTTTTTTTTAAACAATATTTCTCTAAGTTTCAAATCAACATGTGAAATAAGTTGTTTTAAAAGAATGCAAATAGGCAGTCACTAAATTCAGTCTGTTATGAGTCGTTACTTATACTCTTGGCTTTTGGTTTTTTTTTTTAAGAAAACCATCAAGATGAGTTTCAATTGTGGTATTTTTGGCACTAGAAAACCCTGGACTTTTTTCCTGTACCAAGATTCTTTGAAGTTCGATGCATCTGCTTACTTCAGCTTTGCTTTATCTTAAATTAGAGCTTAGGAAAGCATCAAGAACCTTAAAGAAAATTTTTAATTCACCTTATTTGCTTTGTGTAATTAATATAGTGCCTCTAAAGAGAAGGTTGGTGTCTTGCTTATGCCTGCCTTCATTGAGCCTCCAAATCCCTATTGGCTTCTTTTCATGATAAAAATAGAAAAATTAGGCCACAGAGTGACCTTCTGAGTGTGCATCAAACTCCATAATGGTCACTTTCTCATCAAAAGGTTGATTTGCTGAGAATATTTTATATGACCCTGATTCCCTTCTTCCTTTATATAGATACAGACAGTGAATAGAATTTCTTAAAGCCACTTAAAGCCTTTCCTTAAAACACTTAAATGTTTTATACCTTGACATAGATCTTTAGTTCACTCCTTTCTTAAGCGTGGCCTTGATACCTTCAACCTTTAAAAAGATACTGGAACAGAACAGAATAGTGTTGTCCATTTATATGATTTGTTACAAGTTTGTCGAGAACTGTGTGGAGAAGTAGTGTTTTGAGACTGAGGTGATCAGTATTTGTTTTATCTTGTGTTTGTTAGTTTGAAGTATGTTTGATGAAGGCACTAAACCATAAACTGACCTTTAAAAGAAGCAGAACAAAATATTTCGGGAAATATCAAAATATAAACAGTTTTACATGACTTTTTAGAGTGTAGGGTAGATGATTTATTTGAACTCTCCAGTATAACTCTGTAGTATGTTTGACTTGGAATGGCAAGACTCAGGTTTTAATACCTATTTTATTACAGTCTGTCTAGCTTTACGATATTGGATATATCACTTCTTTGTCATGGGCCTGTTTCATTATGTGTAGGAGATATTTGGACTAAATGACCTCTAAAGTCCCTTCTATCTCTTATATTCTGAGACTGTGGCCCCTGGTTCCCCCTGCAATCTCAGCCTGCCAAAGTTCTGTTTTTGTTTTCTTTCAGTATTAATTTCAATCAGGATGCTTCACTCATCTGTGTATCAAGTGATCATGGAACAGTGCACATTTTTGCAGCTGAAGATCCCAAAAGAAATAAGCAGTCTAGGTAATGGTTTGGGGATTAAATTTTGACATCAAGTGAGATTCTTTGTCAGTACCTTTGGGTTTGTATGTGATACGGTAATAGGCAAAGGCTGTCATCTATGAAGTCAGTATTTACTCTATTTGGAGGGTTTTGAAATCTTACATAGTGTTCTGTAACAAAGCAGTTGCATGTTAGAGCTTTTATTCCAGTGATTAAAGCCTCTGACCAGAAAGTAGAGGGTGCCAAGAGGATCCTTGGCTCCACAACTTTGGGAGTAAGACTTCGTTAACTCTCTGGTGCTAAGTTCTTTAGGTATCATCTGAGATTTGGAATAGAAGACCTCAAAAGTCACTTCTACCTCTAAATCCTATGCTCCTCAGTAAATTAGTTGGTTCAAGCAATATTGTTTTTAGATTCCTAGGATAGGGTGTTATTGGTAAGACTTCCTAATTTTTCACTTAACTTTGTGTATCTGTGATATAGGAGAAGTTGGATCCAGAAGATTAATTTTGTATTTTTTTTACTTCTGTTCTATTTAGCAATCTCTTCTGTGATTATATCACAAAACAAAGCATTTTCCCAAAAACAGTCTTTCTCCTAAAATGATTACAGGATGTAAAAGTAGAATGTTTTTCTTTAAATTTCTAAACCAGATTTTGAAATCACTTTACTGGCTATACTAGATTTAGAAAGCACTTTAATCTATTTATCCTGGGTTTAGATGGGTAAGATTTTTCAATATCATTAAATGTTCTGAATAACTTTAATCATATAATATAATCTTTCTGATCACTGTTTTCCCCTCCTCCTTCCCAGTTTGGCATCAGCCAGTTTTCTTCCAAAATACTTCAGTTCCAAGTGGAGTTTTTCCAAATTTCAGGTTCCCTCAGGCTCTCCATGTATTTGTGCCTTCGGAACCGAGCCAAATGCTGTCATAGGTAAGTTTCTTTTTGCAGTGTCATTGTATGTTTAGAGAAAAAGTTCTGACTACCTTCTCTTTAATCAAGGGAACGCATAAAGTTTCTCTCTCACAATCAGCTTTTGATTTCTGTCTACCAAGTGAAGGTCTTACAGATTTAAAGGAGAATTATTTTCATTATCTATCCTTTCTGCTTCTGCATTGTAGATTCAGTCAGAGCCTCAAAGTGCATTATTTGGAGAATTATATATGTTGTGAGCACCTAACTGGTCTCAACCATGTCTCTGGGAAATTCATAGATCTTTTATCTTGTGAGTTATATAAAAATGTCCTGATCAGATAAAATATTTTCCTACATGTTGGCTATTCAGTTTTCCTCCAAAGAAACCACAATATCTACTTAGCTTAGGGGAAAAACAGTGTTCATTAGAGTAGATTTGCTGTAGTGAGACATGGTTTGGGGTATCTTCTGATAATTCTTTTGAGACCAGCATTTAGTTTTCCAAGAAAGTAGTGTTGTTTTAATTTGTTGTTTTCAGATACAGTTTTGAAAAAGGAAGTAATAAGCTTTAAACTTTTAAAAGAAAAACAAGATAAAATGGGTTTCCTTTTCCATAGCAATCTGTGCGGATGGCAGCTATTACAAGTTCTTATTCAATCAAAAAGGAGAATGTTCCCGTGATGTCTATGCTCAATTTCTAGAAATGACTGATGACAAGCTTTGACCTTGCAAGAGAAGTATTTGGACTGAAGTACTGCTGAGTTATGCTACAACACTTGGAGGACTCAATACTAACCTGTAATATTCCCCAGTTCTGGTGGGATGTAGGCCTCACTGAGGAACAGGTTCCAGGGGACTAATCGAGAAGAGTCTTGGTTGGGAAGTAATAATATACCGTTATTTGATTTCCTTTTATAAGTGAGGCCTCACATTTCTAGCATGAATGGGAAAGGAAATAAATCACACTGTGCCAGAGTGAGCACTCGGGTGGTTTTTCAACTGCCTGAGCTTTTTCTTGGTTTATTTTCTGTATTCTAATGATGAAGTTAGCTTTACAGGTTCATTTGTACCCTCTATACCAAAACAAGAAGGAGTTTTGTACAGGGGGTTGGACCAGATTTGGATATTGACATTGTATAGGCAATAGCTTACATCCTTTTCATTGAGCCTTTTAGTGGGGAAATGAACTATTTATGTAAATACTAGTTCTTGTAGTGTACAAGATTTTAAATAGAATAGTAAAGCCAGCAGCTTGCCTTAGTACAGAAGAAATGAATTCCTTCTTCAAATCTAAAAACACAAAGAGGAAAAACACAACTAATATGCTTTAGCAAATGCAGTCTGAATACTTTCTCTACTTAAGGTCACCAGTGCAGGTCTTTAAATTTGTTTTATTCATGTATACACATGTGCTGACTTTATATGTCGATGTGTGGAGCTATGAACAATAATGCAGAAGTTAGAACAGACTCTCCAACATTGCTCAAACTTTTTGCTGACAGGAGTAATTTTTCCTCAGATAGAAATACAGTCCTAAGGAGAGTGACTCCATTGTAATTTCAGGGAAGAATAGAGGAAGTGTGGAACAAAATAACAAAACCAGATTTTTTTTTTGAAGTTCTTATCCATGACTATTTCTTTCAGTTTAGACAGTAAGATTTGGCATTTATTCTAGTGATACCATACTGCTGCATTCCAAAGAGAGTGAGCAAGAGTGTATGAAACTCATTTATATTTCCTTTGGTGCTTAGTTTGAGCACTTCACTGTTACCTTTCCCTGTAACATTATTTCCCGCCACTGTTATAGAGGTGGCTACACACTAATTATTTTGGAAATGAAAGGCACATAGAATTTTGGAACTAAAGTAGAATATTATTATGGGTTCTGTGTTAACACTGCTTATGTGAGATTTTGCTTGATTGTAAATTACCTGGAGACTTAATTTCATGTGTTCCTGGTTTCACATCTCACTTGTCTAGAAGATCTGTAGCTGCAAGGTCTTTTCCATTTTGCCTGATTCTTGACGGTGTCATGTAATATTGACTAACTTTTATGTAAAGTATGCATGTTCCTTTTGTGTGGATTTAATCATGGAAATTCATTTTGCACATTTATTTGTAACATTTCTTTTAAATAAAAATGATTAATTTTGTTGTACTCTTTTCTGGTTTTGGGAAGTAAAACTTGGATATCACACATGAACAAAATCAAGATGATATGTTTTTCATGTTTTGATAGACTTCTGTTTAGATTCTACACTTTGGGAATAAAAATGTAGATTCATGGGTTGTAGTGTGCATTGCTAAGGGAAACATTCTTTGAGGAGAAAGCAAAGAGAGAGCAGAAAAGTTAAGATATCTAGAAACTAGAATTTCAAAGATCTATTGAAATTGCTTTTTCAGTCTTGGATAAAAGACAAACCTATCTCATGTTTCTCCCTCCGTCCAAGAAGGGCGGTAAGTAACACTTTCAGATATATCTTAACATGTTTTTGTCTATCCTGGTATGGGTCTTCAGAGATGTACTGCAACTTTATCCACTACTTTTTCATTTATATGTCTCACATGTAAGAGAAGAATTGTCAGTTTGGAATAGTACATGGTAGCTTCGGATGTGTTAGATGGAGTGTTAACTACCTTGAATAGCCTAGGGTCTTTCATTTGGAATGGAATTTAGTTTCCTCATCTGTAAAATGAAGGTGGTTAAATGAACCAATTGAGAACCAGAGAAGTTGTGACCGGTCCAAGATTAGCCTGATAAAATAGCAGAGCTTGGTTTCAGAATTGTATGTGTGTTGCAAGTGCCCATGGAGCTAGCTACAAGCTGGTTGACAGATAGAAGACATATAAATAACTATAATGGGAGATAAGTGCCAAACAGTGTAAGTGAAGTCTCAGTGACTAGAGAATCTTTTCCAGCTTCCTTAAGGAGATGATGTTTTAAAGAATGAGTGGGAAATCTACATATGAAAAGAGTCGTACAGCATTCCAGGCATGGAAATGTGAGTTATATGTCCAGAGGGTGGACAGATTAGTGAGGACTAGTATTAAGGATGTATTGAAGGCAAGGAGAGAATACCGAGGCACAAAGAGACTGTTGGCCAGGCAGAAATTACTGGTGGCAGTGAAATTATTCTGTGCCCTTTTCTCTCCCATATAGCTGAAGAGAATTTTTAAATTCTAAATTTAGTAATCATATGTAAAAACAAGTATATAGATCCTCCTGAAATGATTGTGAACTCCTTGAAGAGCAGGGCCTGTCTCTTTCAAATACCTGTCTTTGGCCTTTCTTTGTATTCACAGGTCCTGGCTGTAGTAGATATTTAATAATGTAAAGTTTAATCTTTTTTATGTTAATTTTAATAAGGCATAATCATTGTCTTGTTTGCTTCCAGTGACCCTTTCTGAACTCTGTGCATTTCTCTGAAGAAAGTGTGATATAGTGCAGGGGTATTTAACTTAAATAGGAATGGGGCCATTAAACCCTACATAAGAATCTCTCAGGATGCATACCGACTTAGTTTTAAAATATGGTTTATTGTATTCTTATTCACTTTGCTAAATATTTCCCAATTACATTTTAATCTGCTTGGGACTGGACTTCCAAGTATTATGGACCTGTATTTTATACCTCTGAAGTAATAGAGAATTGGCTTTGAAGTCAAGGAAATCATGGTTCAGCTCCTGCCTTTTACACATAATGGCTGTGTGACCCTGAACAAATCTTCATCTCCTATTGTGCAAGCTACTCCCTAAGATTTAATTTGCAGAGAAAATGCTGAGCTGCATTCGCAGAGGGAGTTTCCTCACCTTAGAAGGTTCCTGCGCCAATGAAATTATAGGTTCATTCCTGACTCTCTATTTCTGATATTATTTATAGTTGTAGGTAGTGTTTGTTCCCTATGGCTAGAATGCTCTCTCTCTCCATTTCCACCTCTTGGCTTCCTTGCTGGCTTCAAGTTCTAGCTAAAATTCTGTCCTACAGGAAAGCTCTCAGTCTTTCTAAGTTCTACTACCTTACCTCTGTTCGTTATTTCCTACTCATCCTATATATAGCTTGCTTGTACATAGTGGTTTGCATATTGTAACCCCTATTAGACTGTGAGCTTCTCAAGGGCAGGGACTTTTTTTTTATATCCCCAGGGCTTATTGCAGTTCTTGGCACATGGTGGGCACTTAATAAATGTGCATTGACTCAGTAGTGTGCATAATATTTTGATTCTGTGTGACATCATAAGATAGACTAGTTCTAGCATGAAGTCCTTGTGACTCCTTGTCTTCAGTTAGAAGGTAACTTTCAAATTACTGCTAAGGAAGGAGATAAAATATCCATTTCTGTCAACAGTTATTCAACTAATATATAAGTATCTGCTTTGGGAACATCTTAAATTCAGGCAAGACTTTTGGACACTGATTTAAGTTTGTTTCATTATAGTTACCTTAAAGCTCCTATGCCGCTCAAATTGACCATAATTTTAAAGCTACAAGCCAGGTGAGGTGGATTTGAGGATGATAGTAGTCCTAAACTTTGATGTCCTCATCTTTAAAATGGGGACCATAATATACTACTTATCTCATAAGGATGTTGTGAAGAAAGTATTTTGTAAATCATAAAGGGCTAGTATAAACGTAAGCTATAAGAAGCCAGAGGACTGACAAGTCAGTAATGGGCAGAAAATGCTTTATGGGGGGTGGATGTTTGGGTGGGAGGGGATTGGAGGGGTTTATGTGAGACTTGAACAAGGGTAGAATAGGTTCTGCCTCCATGCTGTAGTGAGGAAACATGCACAAAAGCTTTCTTAGGATCTAAAGATCCTGCTCTGTAATTCCTTGAAGCATAATCAGCATATTAGTGAAAATAAATAATCATCAACCACTAGGTCCCCTTCCTTACCAGAAAACGTTAGAAGGATGATGAATCTGGAGACTAAGGCAGCTTCTGTCATTGATAATTTATAATGTAGCCACCTGAATTTTGTTTTGTAGCAATGAAGAAAAGATTAGAACTTAAAGTCAATTTGGAGATTTAATAAATAAAATGAACAAGATAAAAGAGTGTAAGATGCAGCTGAGAGGTAGTGTACATACCTGCTTGTTGGACCTGGGCTCAGAAAGTCCTGAATTCAGACGTGACTATAGGCCTTGAAGAACTGTGACTAGGCGGTGTAACTGGGCAAGAGCTTTAATTCTCTCTGCTTCCATTTTTCCATCTGTAAAATGGAGAGGATAATTACACCTACTTCATGATCACCGTCAGGATAAAATGACAATACTTGTAAAATGCTTTGCTAATATAGAATACTACGTAAATGCTGTTGGTTATTTTTACTAACTTGGACAAGCCACTCTATCTCTCTGAAATGGTTTTCTTATCTGTTAAATGAGAACACTTCCCTTAGTTACATCTCACAAGATTATTATGTGAAGCTCCAGTCAGATGTGTGTAAAATGCCTTGCAAATCTCTATGAATGTTAGCTTTTATTGCTTTTAAAAAATAAGCATACCAGATTTTTTTTGTTTAAATGAATAAAATTCTTTTAAAGAAGACCTCTTCAAAGACATATAATTACTTCACTAATGTTATTGATATTGCTAAAAAACTTACGGAGTGCTTCTGTGGAAGAGGCTTTGGTGTACATTATTTTGAATATTCTCAGTAGTAACTAATAATTGTTCTCTAAAGGTATGTTGTTTTCTTGAAACAGTCAATTCATGATGCAGGATGAAGCTAGGTAACATTTTGAATCCAAAAAAAGACATGACTACAGGACTGCTTTTAAGCTCAGAAGCTTTGAAGCCAATACCACTTGGATCTTTTAAACTGTCCTTTTAAAATTTAAATACACATGAACAGACCAACTTCATGGCTTTTATGTAAAATAGTAGAAAATCATTAAGATTTGGACTTTCTGTGATGACAAATAAGCTTAGTTTTCCAACACAGATATCCTTTGTTCTTAGTACTTTTCCCCATGAGAAGAAAACCTTGGAATCTTGAGTATATTCCTTCTGAGGAGCTGATAGACTCAGAGAAATTATACAAAATAACAAGACTTAAAATTCCCAAGGTTTTCTAAGTTGCATAGGCTGCAGAGGGGTTTCTCTTTCCCTATGAATTAGAAAGATTTGAGATTTTTTTCTTAAATAGTGGCCACATTTGAGTATGTGTACAAAATAATATGGATCCATTACAGGTCTGTTTCAATTCTGGGGAAAAGAAAAAAATCAGATTCCCTTACATGCACATTACTGAGTATTAAAGTCCGTGCAATCAATAGCTTAGGTAGCACATGGATGTTATTGCATGATGCAGAAAAACACGAAGGAAAAAGGACTTCAGTTAAGAAAGTTAACATGGTCATTAAGAATCTGACTAGTGTGCCACTTAAACAAAATTTACCACATCCCAAGAACTCTGTGAAAATACTTAAGATTCTGTTAAATTTTACTTGTTTGTTTCCCTGTTTTTTCTTTATTTTCTTTCATCATAGTTTCTAAGAAAAATGTTTTTGGAAAGGCTGTGAATGTGTAACTGAGAAATACTTGTTTACAAAGTTCTTGAAACTGGAAGAAGTACAAGGAAAAAGTATCCCAAATGTTATTGGAGGAAGTTAGACTATGGTTTCTGACTATTTACAGATGCGTTAATGTGGCCCAATTAAAAAGGACTGATGTCCTTGTGAGAAATGAGCCTAACAAGCCCGCAACTGTGAGAAAGAAACATGCTCACTCAAAATGAAGAACAATACCTGTTGTGAAATCAGGAAAGCTTTTCTTAATCTTTACATCCATTCCTCCTGAATGAACAGGTAGAGTCTCCAGTAAGGTTATAGGAAGACTGCAGCACATTCAGAAAAATGGAGCTTCTTATACTGTTTTGTTGAATCTTCTGTGACACTGTCCCCTGACCATATGATTTTATGTTCTCTCTGAAAGATTTTCCCTCAAACAGCTCATGGAGTTTGCACATTAGTTTCTGACCTCTAATCTGACCATACTAGGTCCCAGGTCACAAACCTTATCAGCCAGAGCTATGGAATACAGAACTTCCTTGTTTCCCATATCCTTTTTGGATATTTGGCCTGTAATTCATGGAGTTGCTTCTATATGGACAGTGGCTGTGAGGGCCTGTTGGCCAAGCTTTCCTTAGATGAAGAAAACAGTCCTGGGTTATGGATGTGCTTCAGTCAGTTATGCCTTTTTCTTTTTTTTCTTTTAAAAAATTTTTTTAATAAATTTATTTATTTAACTTTTTACATTCATTTTCACAAAATTTTGGGTTCCAAATTTTCTCCCCATTCCCCCCACTCCCAATACAACGAGCATTCTAATTTCCCCTATAACCAATCTGCCCCCTCTTCTATCATCCTTCCCTTCCCTTGTCCCCATCTTCTCTTTTGTCCTGTAGGGCCAGATAACTTTCTATTCCCCATTACCTGTATTTTTTATTTCCTAGTAGCAAGAACAATACTTGACAGTTGTTCCTAAAGCTTTGAGTTCCAACTTCTCCCCATCCCTCCCTCCCCACCCATTCCCTTTGGGAAGGCAAGCAATTCAATATAGGCCATATCTGTGTAGTTTTGCAAATGACTTGATAATTTAAGTCATGTTGTGTAAGACTATATTTCCTTCCATCCTATCCTGGGGCAGGATTGCTTCTATTCTCTCTTTTGATCCTGTCCCTCCCCAAGAGTGTTGATTTCAAATTGC